>CAVNYN010276601.1:0-12310 GCA_963692815.1 Nyctanthes arbor-tristis
CAGATAGGCAGAAGAAGCTGTGGACTATGGAAGGTGCGACAAGGAACTGAAACCTTTGAAGATGTGTATGGGTGTTGGGCCAGATCAGAGACCCTAGGGGGTGACAATGGGATGAGTAGGTTAGGAAAGCCCTGTAGTGAGAGCTGAGGAGGAGTGCTTGTGATTGGTGATGAGGAGCAAGGTTGATAGGCAGGCGGTTGTCAGGAAGAAATATCCTTGCGTTTCTTAACCCCTTCAAAGGTGCCTGTATTAGGATTATTTATCTCAGAATATTATTCATTGCCAACATTTTTTGCCACCTAAATGTACTCACTGCAGGAAGTTAAGGAATAACAAATTCATAAGCATGTGAGAAAAGAATAGGCCCATATCATAAGGAGTAGGATACCCAAGAATGAATCTTTTAAAATAAACTAATTAAACAGACTCCTGCACGCCAATTGCCAAAGGCTGTTTCCAGAAGTGCATGATGTGTTTCATATCATCAAAAGATCCATGTGATTTTTCTTCATCTCAGACTAGAGTTTGCTGAAAAGGTTTCTATCGCCATATTTCGAGGTTCTGACAGAAACTCTTAGATTATATATGTTGATTGGAGAGGAAATACAAGCATGACAAGATAGATAGTGCACCAACCTTTGCTACAATGGAGCATGGTTTCTTAGCTGTTTTAACCTGCACAGTACACCAACAGACTAGCATCAAAATGAAGGACACAGTTTCCAGCATAATTTGGCATACGAACCAAGCAGGATATGGAAACAAGATCATTGATAACTGATATATGTAAAAACACTCCAGGTCACACAGAAGAAAGAATAAGCAAAATTTAAAACGAGCTCAAAAAACGTACTGGAAGGTTCTGAAAAACTATGCAACCAAATCATTTCATATTACTTTTATTCAGAGATCAAAATGTATTATCCTATAATTTACCATTTGAAATTACCCATGGCAAGACTAATGCAGTTAGTCATAATTTAAGAAGAAGAAATCAGATACAGCAAATTCATATATTTATACATAACAGTCCTCTCAAAGTCAACTAATTGCTTCTGTTTCAGTTGTATACACACTCCTTCGGGGGAAAAATAAAAATAAGGCATAGCAGCCCATAAAACATCTCAAAACACAAAAAGTAGGGGGAAAACACTCTCAATACTGTTTCATCTCTTTTTGTAAATCTTGATTGAATAGATTTCATCAACTTATAAGTTGCTTTTTTCCACATAGTTTTGACAGACTCAATGGTTGAAAGAATGACATGAAGTTTTCAAATCATTCAGCAACTAGGAATACTTGATATCTGTATAAATTGTCATTCTATCAAAGAATTTTCACAAGCAATAAACATGCTCCAATAAAGCATATATTAGTCCAATGTAGTATTAAATAATAAGGCACTTCCCATGGTTGCAAAATTCCTCAAGTTTCTCTTAAAACCGACGCACTGATAAATTATCAAAGTAGCAGCCAAAATATTACGGAAACCAGCATAAAGGTAAGAAAATGAAGACCCACTAGAGAATTACAAGCATTTTAGCAGGAACGAGAACGCAAATCCAAAATATCTATAGAGAAACGAAGGAAATGAAAATTAAAGGCGTACCAGAGAGGAGGGGTATAGAGATGGAGAAAAGCGTTGGCCCAAGAAAGAGTTGGAGGAGATGGACAGAGATGTAAAGGAGCTCTGCAACGCTGCCATTGTCGTCATCTTTCACCTTCTTTTCTTGAACCCCTTCTTTTTTCTCTGTAAAAGGAAGATTATTGGATGCTGGATTGCTACTATTTGCACCCCCAAGTGAATTGAGAGAGACGAAGAAGCTAATGGGGAGGATAAAGTTTGCATGAATTGGGGTTTTCTGCAGCAACCCACGCTCCGGTTTTCTCCAGTTTGAACTAAAATCGCTCTATAGATCTGCAGTTTCAAAACTTTTGTTCTGTGACGCTTTTTCGCGAGTATTTGGGTCCCTGTCCTAGAAAGCTCGCTAGGGAATGTCCCATGAAAAGAAAATGGAAAAATACCAATCGAAACGTAAAAAATTTTTATAGTACCCCATTACTTGCAAATAAAATCACAATGCCATTCGCCCGAGTACATAGTACTAAATACTTTCCCGTAATAATGAAAATATTATAGGATTTAAGACCAACAATCAAAATTCAAAATACACCATTCTGAATACAAGTCTTATAAGATACAATGTCATCCCCTTCAAATGCTTGATGGGAATAAACAAATTATGCTGTTAGTAATCTTCGTCCCGTCCCATATGGTCTTTGAAATAAATGGAACTGCAAACAAGGCCATCTGTATTTTGCCTTTCATATAACTTGCATATTATATCATCCGTGCAAAGCATTGGGGAAAATCAAAGACAAAAACTGAAAGAAACCTGTTTTTTTTACATTGAGATTACGAGTGGAGACACACTTCTGTCACTCTAATTCCTATAGAGCTGAAGATATATATTACAGATCAAAAAACTGAAAGAAGTTAAGCTGGGGGAAAGAACAAATAAATGAATCAAAAAACTGTCATCTAAACATCGACTGAATCAGCATTGCTATCCATGGATTCTACACGACAGTGTTCAGGAATTGGACTCCGGCGATCTGATTGGTCAATGTTGACAGGTACCTCATCTGCCCTGGGATTCAAGGCATCTTTCTGATGTTTCCTATGGTGCCTGGATTTAAGAATCCGAGAAAGCACCTGCACAATATCTCTCATAGCTGGCCGCCTTCTTGGGATACGATTGACACATTTGTATGCAAGAGCAGCCACCTCATTAAGTTCTTCAACATCGAATTTCCCATCAAGATGAGTGTCCAAAAGCTCTTCCCAACCAACTTTCCCTTCAGTATTCATGGCTGCCTACCATCATAAAGCATCAGTATTAGAAATTGGAAAATGGTTAATTCACTGTTATCGTGGAACTTCTGCATGTAATAAGACAAGGAAAATGACATATTTCGAATCTTTTACCAGTAACAACAAGAGAGATGGAATTGAGGGGGGGGAAATGTTCATTTCAATGAATTGTTAACCTATTATCATATGGAAAAATGAAACTGATTCATCCTGCTAAAGAGCAAAAAACTAGAAAAATAAATAGTAGTAATACTTTGTAAAGAGTACTTGTGCCGGATGTCATCCCAAATTCTTAGTTCCTTGGTAGATTCACAAGACAGGGTTTCCAATACAAAGTAAGAGAAAGACCACTTACTAGTTCAACGTACTCCATGAGACCCTGTAGTGGATTTCTTCCAGCAATGAGTTCAAATAACAATACGCCATAGCTGTAAACATCACTTTTCTTCGTAAATGAGCGCGTTGATACATATTCAGGATCAAGATATCCAAAAGTTCCTCGAATATTGGATGCATGTTTGCTAACCATCTCTTCCCTTGAAAGCCCAAAATCAGCTACCTGCATAGATTCCAAGCTGAGTATGAAAATCCCAGAGACATTAATTTCGAGTAACTACAGTGATGCAATATTGTGAATTTGAGCATTTACTTTCACAACGAAAAAATCTACATTTGTCGGAGACATACCCTGGCTCTCATAGACTGATCCAACAAAATATTGGATGATTTGATGTCACGATGTATCACAGGAGGAACTGCCTGAAGGTAATCATTAAAGAATCCATAAATGGGTACAACATACGAGTTAATCATCACATGTTAAGATAAAAAGAAAGGATGAAAATAGATACTCATGCATTAATAGAATTTTACTTCTGAAATAAAACAAAAAGAAGATGGTAACAGTTGCAAATTCAAACTAATTTGAAATTTTCAAATGAAAACTTTGAATTGTTCTAAAGCAGGAGCATTTAAAATGTCAATTTGTTGAACTTATTATACTTCACATAGAACTTGACATTGAAACTATTAAGAGAACACTTCACTAATCCCCTTTTTTTCCACTTTTTTTTTTTTTAATTGCAAGGGGAACTAATCTCTATTTTTTTCCCCACTTTTTTTTTTTTTTATAGTTACGAGGGAAACTAATCTCTGGATTTAACTTGATTTAGAAAAAGGTAAATCATAGGACTAGCTTAAGAAAAAGTGAAATTTATGTAAGACTCAATTGTCATTGTCATGCAGCTAGACTTATAGAACATACCCCATCATGAAGATATTCCAAGCCCCTAGCCACATCAAGAGCTATTTGAACCCTAAGTTCCCAGTTCAATGGTTCAAGTTTTTCATCTGAATATCAAAAACAAAAGAGAAACAATAATTATCAAACAGTTACAACTTACAACTGAAAGAAGAAAGAAAATGAAAGGGCACATAAATCAAGAAATTCAAACAGCGTGCTCTATAAATACTTACGAGCGCTCATGACATGGTTCGATAAGCTACATATAGGCTCTTATTTAAATACACACACTTCATTTCTAAACACTCAGAGCAAATTCAGTTTAGAAGAATAGATCAAATAAAATACATGGTTCAAAACCGAATTGATGGTTGGAATTAGATGGTATCAAGGATTAAGAAAGATAAATTTGATTGACTTTCTCAATAGCATATTAAGGAGTAATCTAATAAATTTGGACGAGATAGTAAAAGGTGTAGATGGTATTATTTTGAACTAAAATTTAAAGAATATTATCCTCTTTAACCAATATGATCCAATCTGCAATCCATGCAGTTCCGAACTCGAGTCTTTATCCGGTCTAATCGAGTAGCAACATCCAGTCTAATTGAGTAGCAAACATGTTGCCAAGTGATTGTTAATGGCATTCCTAAACTATCCAGTATACCTGTGCTATAGCTTACATGAAAAACTGTAAAAATAAAAATATTAACATCTAAATTTTGAATTTTTAAAGAATTTAAATTGTGTCCCGTAATGTGTCTGTCCTATATTTTTGGGCATTTCTGCATAGGGTCCAGTCGATGCAACATGGCACTTAACTATAGGCTCGCAGCATTAGAAAACAGAAGATGGAGCTGTCATTAGTTCAACGAGATCAACTCTGTTCTACCAGATATTTAAGAAGTACCACAGCTTACTTACTGTATAAATGAGACGCCAAACTTCCTCTGCTCATATAGACATATATAAGCATATGTTGGTTCTTCTCTGCACAATACCCGACCAAATTCACAAGGTTCCGGTGATGCAACCTCCCTAATAACATAACCTGAGCATGAAATTGGAAGAACAGTCAAAAGATTTGATGGTATCCAAACTTGAAGTTAAGACTTCTGACTGTATAATATATTTATTCTTAGAGATCTATCTGTTATCAACTTTAAGCTATTTCCCACCGTAGCCAATTGGAGTATCTAGTGAGGGCAGATGGCTGAAAATTTCTCTAATGTCTAAAATTATGAACTACAGAACCTAAATCAGATTCTCAGCCAATGAACGGAAGGTAAAGCATTGAATTCCAACCCTTTTCTCAGTTTACACAACCCATGCTTGTCAACAAACATGCATCAATCTGCCCTCTTTTCATCGGCCAATCAGGTCACAGAATACCCAAAATATTTACAAAATTGAAGCCTGAATCTAGGGTGAACAGTCCCAATGTTTCATCAATGGGGATGGGGAACAATAGATTTCTTGACTAAAATTCTTCACAGATTTGAGAACGAAAAGTTCAATAACAGCACTAGAATCCTGTATTACAAATTCAGCTTTTGCTTAGCATTATCTTCCTATCCTTGTGATCTTAGGCCATGCAATGCAATATAGAGGAATATGCAGTTGGAAAGTAAAATCTTAAGGCCCCTCAATTTGTTAAACTAGAAGCCATAATTATCAGATTCTAGAACCAAGCAATTGGAACTGTACTCAAAAATAAGCACAGACATTTCTCCCTTACTGCCTATTCGGTAGATTTTAACCAACAGTACCTCGGTTTGGAACTCTTTCTCCCCTTGCTTAGAATCAGTTGCAAGCACTTTAACAGCAACAGTCTCACCAGTTGACATCTGAGCTTTGTAAACCGGACCGAATGCTCCTTGACCAATTAAGGTGGTAAAATTATAGGTTGCTTTTTGCAAGTCCCTGTGTGCGTATAAACCAAAAGTAAATTCAGACAAAAACAAAGATAATTTTGACGAAGAAACACATACATACACCACCATAATATTTACAGATTCTGCACTTGGAAAGAATATTGAATGTCACCCTAACTTCTGAGTCTAATTAATCTATCAAGATCGGAAGAGCACTCTTTTTCTTTGTATTCAAATTTAATCAATGTACCAGCTATGCTCATTCTCTTAGGTCCCCAATCAGAACTGCTTATCAGGTTGTGGAATAATCTAAAACCACTGCATATAATAATGATATTCTTGAGCTAACCTTTAAGCCATCTGGTCCTGTTATTTACCCAGTTAATTGGACTAGTCACCTGACATGATAATGAGTTCTTGAGTAAAACCTATAGCTTTTTCTACCTGAACAGGAAAATATTGCTATTCAAGGACAGACCATAAATTTCTCACAGACTAGACTTGATTACTGTTCTTTTGAAGCTGTCTATAGTATCAAGACATACTCAGGCATCAACTAGATATTGAACTAATTTTGACAAGACGCTAATTGCTACAGATATTCTGAAACAATTCAAGCTCTCATGAAGTTAACATTTCTGGTCTCATCATATTAAAAGGGTATAATACAAAGGTCACAGTAAGTTAAAATAACAAGCTGCATTAGTTGCAACATACATACTTGTAAGAGTATTCCAATATCCCAGATGCAGAAACGACATTGGCCTTCTTAAGTCCCCCAAGCCACAATGATGGACCATTCTGTATAGTTGACCGTGGTGACTCTGTCCCAATTGACGAGTCTGACATCGTTGCACATGTATCAGCCCCATTTGCACGGATTGGGATGGTAGCTGCCCTCCTAGAACTGCTATTTCCTATCTGTGAACGCATCCGATGATACCTAATGCAGAAGAATGCAGCTATAGCCAAAGCCACGCCAATCACTACCCCAATTGATATCCCAATTATCAACCCAGATGACTCTCCTCTCATCTCTTTCTTCGTGGGTTACTATATTCTACCCAAGCATCTCATTCATGAAGCAAACCTGTTAACAGATGAATTACACATAGCTTATGAAGTCAATGAATCAGAACCAGAATATGGTATTCCTATCAATAACCATGAGAATTTTGAAGAGAAATAATCTCATAGCAACTAAGTAAGATCAGCTCATATATTTGGATTTTCAATTGGAAGACCACTGATAGAACAGATAACATCTAAAAATAATTTTATCATTTCCCGTGATGGTGATAAAAAAAAAAAAGGAACTAAGGACGAGTGCCCATCAACAATTTTCACCTCAGATAAATGAATAAAAATATATATAAACAATACAGAAAATCAGGAATTACAGGTTTAGAGCTTTGAAATCTCAAAATTCAGCCAACCAGAAAGATGAAAGTTCAAAATAAATCAACGGAAGCAAATGACCGGAAGATTCATAAGCTTTGGTCGAACTTTCTGCGGAGTTGACAAAACAGTAATAAATAAATAAATAAAATCTCTAAAATTTTATCAACAGAGACAGAAACAGCAGAAAGAGCAAAAGGTATAACTTAAAAGCGACCAACTCAAAATCCAGAAAAATCAAAGCCGAAAAAACCCAGATCAAGCTTTACTCAAAACCCATTAGAAAAAAATTAAACGAAAAGAGAAAAGTAGTCAAAAACATCAATAATCATTTTTAGCAAGAAAAAACACAGTGTAGCTTATAGACAAAAATTACTCAGAACTACCTCCTCTTGATGAATGTTAAAGCAGCGTCGAAGTTGAAGGAGAAACAGTTAAAGGGGCAAAAAACTGTAAACGTTACGAGAAAATAGAGGAATGTGGGATGGAAGAGAGGAAGAGGAAGGAATCAGGTGAAGAGTAGAATGGATTTTTGGAGTGAAAACTGAAAAGCAAAACTTTGATTTTCTTGCTGGCATTATTTTAAATTATTTAGAAAATTTTCAATTTGGTTAGTCGCCGTTGAGAATGAATTGCTCGTGAAGAGTGGGAACGTGGAGGAATTCTTTTTTCCATAAATACCCTTCTTCTATTTTTATTTGCAAGTGTGCTCCCCAAATTTAAAAAATATCGCATGGTTAGTGGTCTTTGTGTTTAGACCAAACTTGTTTCAAAGTTGGCAAAAGTTTACCATTTCTAATTTTTATGTTTACTACATTTTATCTTCTTCTTTTTTTTTTTTAATTTTTTAAGTTGAATTTAGGGATTGTAGGGAGATTTTGACTCAAAATCAGATCAAATATCAAATAAAAAGATATCTTTACCACTAGTACAAACTCTCTAATCAAATTTTTTCTTCTTCTTACATTGCTCCAATCTTTATATGTCTTAACCATATAGGTAAAGTTTGGTAGTTGTATTTTGAGACGTCATGTGGAGTAGCTAGAAATTTGAGAACCTAAATATTTGCTAAAATTAGCTCCAGACTTGGTCACGAAGAGTTGAGTGACTTTGAATTAGGAGCATTCAACCTACGTGCTTTTTGTTCATAATAGTTGAGCAGAGATTTGTTATCATACTTCTTAGGGGGAAAAAGACAGTTGGAAAAAGAAAATTGATACATTTTTTACAAGCTGCAGAAACTTAACAAACTTTAAAAAGGAAAAAAGAAATGAAGGGAAAAGAAAAGTAATTTTTTATGGTGTTCAATATATTATGTGGCAAGTTTCTATTAGACACATTGAGGGGAATGTGGCCATCATCTTTTAATATGTCCAATAGACACTCACCACGTAATACATTAGACGTCATAGAATATAACAAAGAAAAAGGTGAACAAGCTTGTTTGGCCAAGCTTAATTGGACATGAGCATTGCAACCCACATAAGATTGTGGGTCCTATGAAGTATTTCATTTAAATAATGCAATTTTTATTTTGAAATAAAAATAGAAGAATAATACAGACTTATAAGATAGTTTGGTTTATTAAGAGGCTTGGAAATACCACATCTAAAAGTAAAAGGGTTATTATGTAAAATCACAAAGTAGCAATTGCTACAAATATTTTTTTCCTAATTTGGTGCTGAGCTCCTTTCTGTCAAAAGAAATCAATAAAGATGATTTGTCTACTATTTTTTTCTTTCTTTATCGAGTTGCTAAAAAGGCTTTTAAGGGTCCTTTAAACACAATTTTATATGCCACATCTAGTAATTATTCATCATAGTCTTTTACCAATTTCGAGTTGCTCTCAATCATTTTTAGTTTAACAAGCTATAAAGTCGATATGAATAGTTGATACAATGTGCTCCTCAAATTATGCGAGCACGAAATAGTTCATCATACTATATTCATTTTTAAGAATAAATATCTCATTTTTAAACTTACCTGAATTCCAATTTCAAAAAATAACACACAATGGAAAAATGCTATGGTGCATTCTTTTATTCGAGTTTTTAGGATAAATGGAAACTTAAATAATCATAAAATTCTCACCCAAAAAATTGACCAACGTCCCTTTGGAAGTTTAATTGTCTGGGATCTTTGGTGGGTGTGACTATAGTTGTCATTCCGTTGTTGTCATTGGAGGAAATCTAGTGATAGTAGGTTTGACATTCAATGACTTGTGGGGGTGTATCTTAATATTTTAGGGTACAAGTGTTTGGTGTTTGAGGTTAATTAGTTTGGAAAATGTTATTGCAGTAATTAGCTGATAACCTAATCCTACTACCTTTATTAATATTAAAACATTCTAAAAGAAATAATTAAGTGGAAATATGGAGAGTGAAAGCAAGTGTATGTATATATTATAGGTGACAAACATACCCTTTCAAATTAAGTGCAAATATCAATTACATCATGGTGTTTACCAAGACATTTGGTTATTTAAAATTTTCTCAACTTATAGGTTTCTTTCTTTCTTTATTTTATTTTATTTGAATCCTTCTCAACTAATTATAAGTTGACTAAGAGATCTTTATGTAAAAAATATTTTTTAAAAAAATCTTAAATTGATTCATATCATCGGATTTGACGTAACAAATATGTTCTTAGATATTCACAACTGTATGAGTTAAATAACTTAAATTAGTCATTAGTCATACCCCCGTCTTGTGTGTTTTTTAAAAGGAAAGTGCTATTTGTAGAGAAGCTCGTGAAGAATCTTTTACAAAATAAGGTGATTTAATATCTTACTCATATATATCGTATGATAATAGAGAGAAAAAAAATGATATTCTTATTTCTACTTTCTAATTAGGTAGAACTTGATAGTGAGGTATTTTATGTACCCTGGCCTCTGGGTGACATAATTTGATCTTTTTATGCATCCTTGGATGCGTGTAAAATTGGAAGGAAGAAGAGTCATTAATATTCACCAAGCAGTAGTTTTTTTATCCTCTCACATCATCTAAAAATATCTATAATAACAAAGAAAAACGGTGATATCTAAAATATTACATATCTTCTAAATGTATACACTATTTATGAGTTTATTTACAAACTCTCACAAAAATTTTAATATACCATTAGGTGTTATGGGAGTATGTAATATACTTCACGCTTATGTGGCAATACATGAGTGGTTGAAATAAGAGATCCTAAATTCACAATAAGGCACCAGATGTATGTGTAATACGCCCATGTGGCGTACTTCTTGTGCACTTAGGTACATGTGATTTCCCCATATAACGTGAATAGTGTGTAATACGCCCATGTGGCGTACTTCTTGTATGCTTAGGTACATGTGAATTCCCCATATAATGTGCATGGTGCCATAACTCTTTATCATTTCTCAAAGTCGAAACCCAAGTTACTTCAGTGAGAAATATCAATAAAATCAAAGACGCATTTTCAATCAAGATAAACAAAATTACCTTTTTATAACTAAAAAACAAAATCAGTGTTCACCACCATTTACACTTATTAAAACACGCAAACGACAACAATTCATGCATATTTGTAATTTGTACTAGTTTCAGTCACAAATCTATATAATTAATTTAAATTTCAACATCACAAATTGTCCGCATTACATCTATGATCTACCTAAGCATTATTTAAAAGAGAACAAATGAAAAAAGAAGCATGGTAAACAACAATATGAAGTATGAACAACACAAGTTACTAGACCATTAAAAAACAGCCATGCATGCAAAAATATTTTGAAGCAAAATAAAAAATATCTTTCTATCATATGTTTCACTTTAATTCACTGAATATATATACACACATGAATACAAATGATAACACACACTAACACTTCTAGTTTTCGTCCGTTTAGTTAGAGGGGTTAGGTTGAAGCCTTGAAACCTTTAAACCTATTAGGGATGGCAACGGGTGGGTTCGGATCAGGCCCGACCCTACCTAACGAAGTTTTTCCTTGCATCAACACATCATGACCTGCCAAAAAATCTAGGAAAATCAGATTGGGGAGATGTTTCGTCCCCTTTATATTTTTTAATAACTTTTCAGATTTGTTTTAATTTTTTTTTTCATATTTTTACATATATTTAAACTATGTTTAAATATAAATGGGGTAGTTCAAGGCCAACCTGATCCGTGTCGAGACCCGCCCCTGGGTGGATTTTTTTGCCACATTTGAATCGGGGTTCTCTCAAATTGCCATCCCTAGTGATATGTACGATTTCCCTGTATAGAGGTCTGTTTTACTTATTGTAGATGTTTTTACACTGTGTTTCGGTAAAACTTATATGTTCACGCATTTGTACAGTTAAATGCATATTGTTAATGATACTCCCCAAAAAAAAAAAAAAAAAATCTAGTTTCTATTTAATTAATTAATTAATGTTGATCTATTGTAATTGTGCCCAGATTAATAAACAGACTTGAGATCGACGACGTGGGGAAGGTCGTGACCCAATGTATACTCTTAAGTCTTAACAAAAATAACATACTCAAGAAATTTCACTATCAGTTCCTAATCTATTATATTCAATTGAAAGTTAGTAATCAATGTTCAGATAGAAGTGAGTTTTAGGGAATCTAACCCCGGTTTTGTTTTTGTACAACAATCCCTCCACGCTCAAATATAAATATATAAGCAAGCAATCTAATTAACATTTTATTTAGCTAGGCTTAATATGAAAAAATTTAATATACACGCTTATAAGTATCGAGAGACTAATTACTTTTTGTAAGCACTTCAAGTTAAAATTTATTGTGCATCTCGCATATATATAACATCTGCACAATAGTATGTGTTACGCGTATCCGCGTGCATCAATTGCATAAGCACCGTAAGAGGACACCATGAGAGTAGCCATAGGGGCCCACTTGGGCCTGGCCCCCTCAGTCTCAAGTGGG
>CAVNYN010276604.1:0-13290 GCA_963692815.1 Nyctanthes arbor-tristis
TTTTCCTTTCAACTACACCATTTTGTTCAGGGGTCCTAGGTTAGAAAATTCATGCATGACACCACATTTCTCACAAAAAGCAGAAAAATTAGAATTATCAAATTCTTTGCCATGATCACTTCTGATTCTCTTGATAGTAACACTTTCCTCAGATTGTTCATTTGTGAGCTTCTGGAACAAAATGCAAAATCTGTCAAATGTATCAGATTTTTCTCTAATAAAATTAACCCATGTATATCTAGAAAAATTATCAACACAGACATAAATGTACCTCTTTCCACCAATGTTTTCAGTTTGGATAGGATCCATAAGATCCATATATATAAGTTCAAGTATACCTGAGGTGGATAGGTGATGACCTGCCTTATGTGAACTTTTGGTTTGCTTACCTTTCTGGCATGGTTCACATATGCTCTCATGGATTGTTTGCAATTCTGAAATTCCTCTAACAGCTTAACTTTTGGCCAATCTGAGTAGACTTTGATAATTCATGTGACCCAATCTTTTATGCCAATGTTCTGCAAGGTTAGTACTAGCAACTCTTGTAACATCCCAAAAATTTTAATAATGAATTAGGCAAAATGATAATATTTCGATGGTGATGGGAAACTACTTGAATTTCAAGGATTTCACAATTATGACTTAATTGAACACCAAAAAGTAGAATGTGACAACATAATCGTGTCAAATTGAAAAATTACAAGTTTGCCATTCAATTAAATGACAAAAAAAATTAAAAAAAAAAGATGACAATGTGATTATATTTGACTTATTACAAAATTGTCAAGAATTAGAATATAACAACGGGATTGCATTGAATTGTAAGATTATTACTCAAATGAATGTCAAGAATTAGAACATGATCATTGGTAACATGATTGATATTTAGGCAATGAATTGGAATTAGAAAGTAACCGTTGACATTGAACTGATAATGATTGACTAACCGCATAGGGTTGCGGTATTGAATAATAACGTAACTTTATATTAGTACGTCAAAAGACTCAAAGATCGTTACTCGAGAAATGCCTAAAGAGAAGAATGTGGTCATTGATTAGTATAACATGAAATATAATCACCGAATTGCAAACCCTATTAAGTTGAAGGACTTGAGTAACAAAGATCAAAGTACAACGACTAAACCATAAGACAACTCAAAGTATGAGGACTACTCGAGCAATTTTCCACCTTACCCTCCAAGTATGCGACGCCATATCGCGCCACATGTCACTTTCTAATTGACAGAATCCAAAGGTTTATTAATAACAATTGAATCCGGATATTTTTTGATGATTTTAAATAGCGAAGGGGGGATGGAGATTTCTCCAACTCACCCCATTTCCTCTCTCCTCCTTTTCCTTCCTTTCTTTCTTCACACCCATATCCGTCCCTAAAGGCCAATAGTTTTGCCTTTTTGGTGAACCTCAAACTATTCATACATAAAAGAAATTCGTCGAAAAATAGTACGGGTAGGAAAACAACCCTTAAAACCTATCAAATACTTGGTTTAGCATTTGGAAATGAATCTCCATCATATATATGTAAGAAATACAACTTGAAACATCACTTTGATCATATAATATGAACGTTTTGAGAGCATTTGTCAATAATTCAAAGAATCTTTGAAAAAATCAAGTTAAAGAGGTGAGTAGCTAATGATTTGATTCCGTTTTTACATCTATAATGTTTTGATACGATAAGCATGATTTTAATCGAAGTATTCCCTCAGACAGACATAGATTTGATGCATTGAAAAGAAAGATTGATTTATTGCATTTGAATCACTAGTTGCTCTACCCCTTTTGTATTGAATTGCTTTGAATTGTTTCCTACACTATGACCTATTCAATTATCCTGGGATAGGGAAGATTAGTGTGGTGGTGTTTTCTTTGAATTGGAATTCCGGTAGGGGTCAACCGGGGTTCATTGTGGATCCAGTTAATTGTGTATGGCCATGATTGAATTGATATGACTCTTGCGCGCACCACGGGCAGTAGTTTAACTAGTGATAGGGCCCGTTTGTGCATTGAATGGTTTTCTTGGAAATAAATCTTTCAAATAAAAGGTGAATCAAAGGGTTTTGTTACTCACTAAGTACTTCGTACTCACTCCCTTCTTTCTACAATTTTGTAGATGATTGAAGATACGATATTTGAAAAGCAAGGCATGCCTTCGATTGGAGCATGCTCTCGAAGGGAGTAGAGTTTTGCATGTAGTGACAACCTGTCTTTGAAAATATTATGAATTAAATACCTTTTGTATTAACAAATATGCCCACCTCTCTAAATGTATTTCTAATTTTATATAACATTGGCAAATTCCCTTATTATATAATAGCTTTCCAATAATTTGTCTTGAAAAGATTAATTTTGCTCATTTGGCAATCAATACCTATTAATATAACTTGTTGAGTTCGTTGCCTTTTATTGAGAAACTGAGTTGCAATAATTCTTTAAAATGTAACAACTTGTTAGTTTAAGTAATTAGCTTTATCAAGTCAAAAGCTATTTGTTTGTTTTGTACGTCCTATCCCCGCTATTTACATTGAAGCTTCCACTCCGGAATTTGTTAACCAATGTAAGATGTTTGAAAATATTGTAAAATTAGTGGGGGCGTGACAAGAATGGTATCAAAGCAACGTTCCAGGGGCACTACATGCATAATCTACTCCGGGCGAGGCATCGATCAACTGGCTTGCCAGTAAGTTACTACTTACCAACTTATGAATACTTTGTACATGATAAAATTCATGGGAAATAGATGTCAAACGATATATAACCTATTGGTATATATCGATTTAATATTCTACCGATTTAATATTCTTGATTGAGGTGTTTGATCTAGCTAACTAAAGAAGAATGAAGAAATGAATCATGCAACATAATAGATAAACCATGGAATCAAAGGTATTAAGTTTTTTTGATAACAATACATTGCTTGATAATAATGTTGTCAATTTCAATGAAGAAAAATTTTGAAGAGAAAGATGAAAGTGTTTAATTTGCTTTCAAGTATCAAGATAACCTTAAACGATGTTATATGACCTCTATTCATGTTAGAGGATATTTTGGTATTAAAGTCATTACAAGAAAAATGAGAGGAGGAAAAAAAAATTGCTACTGTGCTACCACACAGAGCAAACCCTGCGGCCGCACAACAGAATCTGCCCGAGGCAGAAACGCCAGTGCGGGTGCACCGCTCAACGGTATGGCAGCACCGAGCGGACTTCTGCCAGGTGCGAGCTCCCCGGTTCGGTAGGGCGGCCACACTGAGCTAAGACGGTGTAGGCGCCTAGATTTTTTTGAAAAAAATTTGCAGCCTAGTCCCTGATATTCTTTATTTTGTTTAAATCAGTCCAAAGTTATAGATTTTTTAAGAAAATTGCAATTGAGTCTCCAAACTTCCTGATTTCTTCTATATTGATCCAAAAGGACTTATTTTATGTTGCTTTGAGCTACAAACTTGAATTCTTTCACATAATTATCGGTTATTTCAATTAAAGAATTTCTTTTGGCCATTTTGCATCCAAATTTAACCGAATTTCAATATTCTTCTTGCTTAAACTTGATTTTACAGGAAAAAGAATATCTGGTAAAATTTAGCACTCACCAAATCTTGGTATTGATAAAGCCCGTAAAAATCTAGCCTTGCCTAATTCTTCACGTCCCTAAACTGATATATGAACCATTAAGATAGTAGTGGAGCAAGGTCAAACAGGAATTATGGTGTATGACTAGAAAAAATTCGAGAATGAGGAGACGGAAATTAGGAAGCAATCATTGTCAAAAATTTTTATAAAATGCAGGAGAAAAAACATAAAATTAAGGGTAAAAATAAGGAACGAATCGTGTACCAACAGAGGCCTCTACTTCGATCCACAGTGATGGAGCCTTTGCAAGACAAACAATGTACGAACGAGGAACGATTTCACAGATTTCAGGAGGGAACGAGGGATTTTGGGTTGTTTGGTTGGAAAATCTGGAGCGATTCCAAGAGGGAAAGAGAGATTTTGGGTTGATTTTCGCCAAGATTTAGGTCGGTGGTGCGCGGGAGGCTTTGAAGACTCAGTGACATCCTCTTCTTAAGCCATTGCCTTTTTTTGCGCACAGAGACGTGAAAACCCTTGGTAATATATATATATATAATATAATATATATTATATTGTATTATTATAATATTATATAACAAAAAAAAAATTAATAATAATAATAATAATAATAATAATAATAATAATAAAAAAAGAGGCAAGCAACCTTTGGACATCGGTTGTGGATGAACAATCGATGCCCATATTAGTACATTATTTTCAATATTTTCAAGTCTTTACCTTCATTTTTGTATAGAAATTTTGGGTTTATTTTCAAATCAAGGGGTAAATCCCTAACTGATTTTAGCTCGGTTTTGGCCACCCCCCGCCGTGCTTGTGCCCAAAATCACTCTTGTGTCCAGTGTCGTCGCGTGGAGGACTGGCGCCATGCTTATGCTCGAATTCGCCGGTGAGGGCGATGAAATCAGAGCTGACCCTTCCGTTTTTGCTTCTCTATTTTTCGAACAAGAATGGGGGTTTAGGGGGTAAATAATATAACACTTTTGGTTACTTTTGGCCCTCAAAATTTTGATTCCTTTCAGATGGGTCCAGAAACTTGCATTATATTTATTTTAGCCTATAAACTTTTATTTTCAATTAATTTAGTCTCTTATTTTGGGATTCTTCCAAGATAGTTTGGAAGTTTAAAAGATCTTAATTTTTGTTTATGTTTCGACATTATTTATTTAAACCCTTAAACTAGTTTATACTTATTTTTGATTAAAGCTTTATTTTTCATTTAATATGAGATTTAATGACTTTAACTATTTAAATTCTAACTTTTGGGTATTAGCCACATTAGGCACTGCACTCTTAAGCATTTTATAGAGTTATTTTATTGTAACTTAGTCTTAAAAATAATTCTTTTTAAATAGCTCATGTCACCAAAAATCCTAATTTGAGTTTTATATTCTTTTATAGGTGAGGAGTAAAGAACAAAGTGAGTAGACCTTGCCCATTAGCTTGACTTGGTGAAACTTAAAGTAAACTCTTTTCTAAAGATATTTTCCCAAAAGTAGCGTTAATATTAATTGATTGTTCTATGAATGTGCATATAGAGTGTGATTTATGTTCTTATATGTTATTTGTATGGGCTTAATTGCTTTATCCTGAGACGAGACGAGATGAGACTTTTGCATATGCTTTACCGCTATGCATAGACTTTGCATGCATGCTATGATGTTACTATACGCACTAGTATTTTATGTGCCTTAGGTCATGAGACGAGAGTTGGAAACCTGCATTTATCATACGATGCTTGCTTTCGAGTAAAGACTATTTGAGACTTATGAGATGTGAATTGCATTTTTATGTATATATTTGTAGCATATATTGGTTAATATTGCGCTGAGTCTAGAAATACTTATCCCTTTCAAAATAAATATTTTACAGATTTGGAGCCGGAAGAGACACCTTGAGCAATGGTGGCTTTTAAAATAAATTAAATTAGTTTTATTTTGAATGATTCGAGCTTTGTTTAAGTACTTGAAAAACTTTTGATGTCATGTGAAACAGTTTGACTTATCACTCACAAATTATCTTTTATATTATCACTATTGAATCAAGATATTTTTCGCTTTATATCTACTCTTGATTTATTTTAATTAAAAGAGAGAAAATTATTGAAATCTCGGGAACTTAGAACCCGCGGCATTATAGCTTCCTATCAGAGCGTGGTCGACGTTTCTATAGACCCGCGAAATTATTTAATAAATGTTTTAAAAAAATTTTTAAAATTTAAGAATTTTGGAATTGCCATTGCCATTGCTCTCTCCACATACTCTGAAGGCAAAGAAAGAAATTTATTATGAGAAAATGTTTATGTTGAGAAATTCGGGTACATGTTTGCGATGCAATATTATAAATTATTAAGACGAGAAAAGTTATTGTACCCTATTTGAGAAATAATCAAGTCGAGCATAACTGTGTATATTTTGTAGATAAACTAAGTGAGAATAATCAAGAAATAATTTTACATTATATTTCTTTATTCGTTTTAGTTCTCGAGAACTTACTAGAGATAATAATAAAAAAAATTACCTGACTGGACTTTGATAGAAAATTTTCAGACATGCTTCAGGCTAGAGGTATGTACGAGAGGGTTTTTGCTGTTTGGGGTAGATATTTGTCATTTGAGTTTGATCCAACTAGGACTATGCTAGAGAATATCTTGGCTTACCGCATGGCACGCCATGATACCTTATCGTATGACTTGCCTACTAACGATGCGGCCTCTATTGGCCACTTGATCTCTATATTTCCTGAGGGCAGTCAGTCACTGATTTCTGAGTTTTACGAGGATCTGAGGAGGGGTCAGGGACTAGATGTTAATTTCCCTACATTCTGTGATGAGGTTGTGATGAGTTCAGGGAGGCTTTTCCCACCAAAGCCAGTGCATGCTCCATTGCTAGAGGAGGAGCCTATGGAGATAGAGTTGGAGTTAGACCCAATTGTATCTGATGTTGAGTACGGGGTTTATGGGCCTTCTTCATAGGCACCTGGCACACCTGAGTACACCCCTAGCACTCTTCAAGCAAGATTTGGGGGTTGGCTTGATGAGTAGAGTAGGTAGTTGGAAGGAGTAGTAATAAAAGTTGTATCAGTATCGCTCTTCCGATCTTTAAATCTCAAGTTAAGCTAGTTGACTTAAGATGTTAGCTCAACTTTTGTACTCCTTATTGAAGGATTTCAAATGTTAATGAAAGAATGTTTCTTTTCCCTTCCTCTATCGAACTACTTATGATGATATATGTTTCGTACTATGAATTGCAAGTAAAATAAATTTGATTTTTGCCTTGTGATGTAAAGGAAATGCCACGAGGCGAATCTCAGAATAGCCTAATCAGGGAGTTACTCCAGGTAGTACTAGAGCAGAGATAGAATGTACCTACTGTGCCACTGCTCTCGGCTATGTCTATGGTTGAACAGTATCGTAGGTGTAGACCACTCAAGTTTGAAGGTAGCAATGATCCATTAGCCGCAGAGGAGTGGCTTAGATCCCTGGAGAAAATATTCTGACATATCTCATGCCCTGACAATCAGAAGGTTCTGTGTGCTGAGTTTATGCTGGAGGGTCATGCTGGCCATTGGTGGGACTCTGTTGCAGGACTAGGACTCTAGAGGTGCAAAAGGACTTGACTTGGGAACAATTCAAGACCGATTTGATCAACAAATACTTTCTGCAGGCCCTGTGAGATCGTAAGAAGTCTGAGTTTCTAAACCTGAGACAAGGAGACTTGAACATCACTGAATATGAGAGAAAGTTTGAGGAACTCTGCCACTATGCCGGACACTTGGTAAGCACTGAGGCCATGAAGGCCAAGAGGTTTGAGAAAGGCTTACGCCTAGATATCTACCAGATTGTGTGCTCTCACTCATTGCCCACTTACAGTCAAGTTGTGAGAATGGCTTAAACTGTGGCTTATTCTGATCCATGACACAGTGGACAGAGGAGCAAGGGAAACCAACAAAATTAAGGCAAGAGAAAGTGGCATGGGCAGTCTCCGAATCAGAACAAGAATTATGCACCAAACAAGAAGACAAACACTCAGACCACTAGAAGAAGACAGTCTGGCAATACTTTTCCTCCATGTCCCAATTGTAAGAAGATGCACAAGAGAGAATGCTTATGGGGCAAGGAAGTCTGCTACAAGTGCAGTCAGGGAAGCCATTTTGCATCAAACTACACGAATGCATCTACTCAAAGCAGTGATCATAAGAAGAATGTGGAGCAGGCTAAGAAAGGAAAGGTACGAGTGTTTGTCATGATCCATGAGGATGCTGTCGACGATGCTAATGTGATTGCATGTATACTAATTAATTTAAAGTATTCTTGTAGATGCCTTATTTAATCTTAGTAGTTAAGAAATTCCTAATATGGTAATCATAATATGATAACAGGTATATTATCTTTCTCTAGTAGCCCTGTAGATGTCCTGATAGATTCAGGCGCCACACATTCCTTTATCTTAGTTTTATGTCCAACTAGATTGAAATTAGTAGGTGAGAAAGTAGGTAGTACTTTGGAGGTTAGTATACCATCATGTGGAACCATCAATACTGATAGGGTGGCTCTAGATGTACCAATTGACTTTGATGAGTTGGTATTAAAGGCAGACCTGAATGTGATTGAGATGAACGACTTTGACATCATCTTGGGCACAGACTGGCTAAGTAATAATCACGCTACTATCTTGTGCCATGAGAGAGAAGTGGTATTTCGGAAAAATGGAGAAGATGTATTCAAGTTTCATGGCTCGAAAGTGAAGGCGTTCCCCCGTTCTATTTTAGCCATACAGGCAGAGAAACTTATGGCAAAAGACAGTTGTCAAGGGTATCTAGTTAGTCTGTAGGGTGGACTATCTGAAGAGATAACCCTTGACTGCGTACCGATTGTCTGTGAGTATGTAGACATGTTTTCTGAGGACCTACCTGGCCTTCCACTAGATAGGCAACTCGAGTTCGCAATTGAGCTAGTACCTGGAGCCGCACCAGTTTCTAAGGGTCCGTACCCTATGGCACCTAAGGTATTGCAGGAATTGAAAATTCAGTTGGAGGAATTGCTAGAAAAGGGTTTTATCAGGCCAAGTGTTGCCCTTGGGGAGCACCTATCTTGTTTGTCAAGAAAAAAGATGGCAGTATGAGAATGTGCATTGGCTATTGAGAATTTAATAAGCTAACAATAAAGAGTAGGTATCATCTTCTGAGGATTAATGACCTATTCGATCAGTTGAGGGGTGCTGCTGTGTTTTCGAAAATCGATCTGAGATCTGGTTATCATCAGCTAAAGATCAAGCCAGCAGATATACCAAAAACAGCTTTCCGAACTCGACATGGGCACAACAAATTACAGTAATGCCGTTCGGTCTTACTAATGCCCCTGCAGCATTCATGGACCTGATAAATCTAGTTTTCCCCCAGTATTTGGATAAATTCATCATCATCTTCATCGATGACATACTGGTTTACTCGAGGGATCTAAAACTACATGAGGAACATTTGAGGATTATGCTGGAAACATTAAGGGCAGAGAAGCTGTATGCCAAATTCAAGAAATGCAAATTTTAGCTTGAGAAAGTTGGATTTCTTGGCCACATTGTCACGGCCAGAGGCATTGAGGTTGATCCTTTTAAAGTTGAAGCTGTGACAAACTGGCTGATACCTGTTAACGCTGGAGATGTAAGGAGCTTTCTGGGATTAGCTGAGTATTACTGATGATTCACATAGGGGTTTCTCCAAAGTAGCAGGACCTATGACTCAGTTGACTAAAAAGGGAGTTAAATTTGAGTGGTCAGATCGGTGTGAGCATAGTTTTTAAGAATTGAAGAAAAGGTTAATTTCAGCTCCAGTTCTGACTATATCTGATGGCACTGAGGGTTTCGTCATTTACACTGATGCCTCCAAGCATGGGTTGGGGTGTGTACTGATGCAGCATGAGAAGGTGATAACTTATGATTCAAGATAGCTGAAGCCATATAAGTAGAATTATCCAACTCATGATTTAGAGCTCGCAGCAGTAGTACACGCCTTAAAGATTTTGTGCCACTACTTGTATGGGAGTTAATGCGAGATCTACAATGATCATAAGAGTCTGAAATATTTCTTTACTCAGAAGGAGTTGAACATTAGAAAATGTCGATACCTTGAGTTGGTGAAAGATTATGACTGTAATATTCTTTACCATCCGGGTAAAGCTAATGTTGTTACAGGCACATTAAGCAGAAAGAATGTTGGACATTTATTAGCATTGGGAATAGTGCAAGACCAGTTGAGTCGGGATTTCCAAATTTTAAGGATTGATATGCGAGCCCCATCAACCAAAAGATCTGTTAGTTTGACGAATTTGATTGTCAGGCCAGATTTAAGGGAATGAGTTATAGCAGCTCAGAAAAATGACAGATTTTTGGAAAAGATCCGTAATAGAGCGGGGACTCCTTAGAGATCAGGATTTGAGATTGTCTCTGATTCAGCACTCATGTTTATGGGCTAACTATGTGTTCCAAAGGATGAGCAAATTAGAAATGAAATTTTAACTAAAGCCTATTCGGCTCCTTATGCAGTACATCCAAGAGGGACAAAGATGTATCGAGACTTGAGAGACTCTTTCTGGGGGAGAAATATGAAAGAAGACATTGCAAAGTTTGTATCTTGACGCCTGGTATGTTAACAGGTTAAAGCCAAACCAGAGGCCATCAGGGTTACTTAACACCCTTTGGATATACCTGAGTAGAAATGGGAAAAGATTACGATGGATTTTGTAGTGGGTCTAACTAGATCAGTAAGAGGTTACGATGCTATTTGGGTGATTGTAGATCGACTCACAAAATCTTCTCACTTCTTACCTATCCAGATGACTCTTAGTATAGATCAGCTAGCCCAAGTATATGTTAAGGAGATTGTGCGACTACATGGGGTACCATTTCCATTGTGTCAGATAGGGATCCAAGGTTTACCTCGATTCTGGAAAAGTCTTCAGACCTCTATGGGGAGCCAATTGAACTTTAGCACTACATATCACCCCTAGACAGATGGACAATCTGAGCGCACTATCCAGACACTGGAAGATATGTTGAGAGCCTGTATGTTGGACCTAAGCGGAAAATTGGATGAGTGCCTACCATTAGTGAAATTTGCCTACAATAACAGTTTCCAGGCCACGATTGGCATGTCTCCCTATGAAGCTCTGTATGGCAGGCGATTTCGATCACCAATTTATTGGGATGAGGTTGGAGAAAAGAAATTACTTGGACCAGACATGGTAAGGGAGACAGTGGCAAAGATCGAAAAGATCAGATCTAGAATTAAGGCAGCTCAAGGTAGACAGAAGAGTTATGCTGATTTGAAAAGAAAGAATTGAGAGCTCCAAATTGGGGAGAAAGTGTTTCTCAAGGTAGCACCAATGAAGGGTGTTGTGTGATTTGGCAAGAAAGGGAAATTAAGACCCCGGTTTATGGGACCATTTGAGATATTGGAAAGAATCTGGAATGTAGCATACCGTCTGGCCTTGCCGCCTGAGCTTTCAGCAGTACATAATGTTTTTCACATTTCATTATTGAAGAAGTACATCCCTGACTCAAGTCACGTGATGAACTATCAAGACGTTGAGATTCAAAAAATTTATCCTACAAGGAAACCCCTATACGCATTTTAGAGAAGAAAGTTCATGACTTCAGAAATCGAGATATTCCATTAGTCAAAGTCCAGTGAGGTAGAGATGGGAGTAATGACGTCACATGGGAAAAAGAAGAAGAGATCTGTCAGAAATACCTTGACTTCATAGACCAAGTAAGTTAAATTTTTTAACAGGATAAGGTTGTAGCGACCGAAAATTTTAAAACTATAAATTTTACAATTTCAAATTCTTAAGGTCGTGCCGCGAATTTAATTCTTTAACCTAATTTAATTATACATAATAATAAAGATTTATCTTAAATAAGAATTTATTTATTTATTTATTTACGATTTAATTAGCCATTTAAATAAGTTAGCATAATTATTATTTCACAAATCTTTTTTAGTCATTAGCCAACTTCTACTAAAAGTTTAATTATTTATTTCAGTTTATTACAATTAAACCCAATCATTTAAAATACTTTACCCCATATGGTAGTCTCCCATTCAACTCATTTACCTAGTGTAACCCTATACCAAAAATACTAATATATAAACTCCCATAAAGATCACTTCCTACACCTCCAAATTAGAACCAACAGCCCTCTTCCTCTCTAACGTTCACCGCTCTTTCTTTTTTGTCTTTTGAAATTTTGTAAGTATTTTCCTAACTTTACCATCTCCACCATTTCCTTTCACATACAAGCTCAAGCATTTCTCACACCTTCAAATTCATTATAGATACACACAGAGAACATTTCATACAAAAATCTCATATTTCTCACATGACTACACAACAGATTCATGGAAATTACATTTTTTGATACACACATAATACACACTCGCTTAAACAAAGCATTTTTCCCAACATTTTGTTACATTGATGCATACATCTTCAAGCAATGAGCCAAAAAAAGAGGCGACAAGAGGAATACAAGGCCTTAGAGGAATACAAAAGTGCCACCACCGGCCTTTACTACAAGAGGCGACAAGATCTTTGGTGAGGTCGTCAATAAGCGTCCTGAGCGAGAGCTGTCCTTCCTCAAAGACCAGATCACCAAGCTGAAAGAAGATTGTGTTTATGTAAGCTCTAATGAGGAGGAGAAGGAGGTTGAGATCATATCTCAGTTAGAGGCTTCTGCTCCTGCTGGATAGGAAGCAAAGTTGCCGGCTCCTGCCAAGAGGGAAGCTGAGGTGCCCACTCCAGATAGAGAGCGTGCAGAGGCTGTTACTCTTGCTATGAAGGTCAAGGTCACAGTACCGACTGGGAAGGACGTGGTCTCATCTTCTGAGGGCCGAGCTTAAAGCCTTTGTAATCCTGACCTTTTTGTTCCCTGTATAACTTTTCAAACTGTCAGCTCATTTTTTTTACGCTAAAACAACTTACTGTTGGTCATTCTTGTTTAGCGAAAAGCTCGTCCTTGCTTATGCCCATTTATAAAATGCCCCAAATGAATTTTGAACTAAGTGTTATGATGTTTTAACAAGAAGCTTGTCCTAGTTTCAATCGTGTATATGTTGGTATAATTGATTAAGGGTTTGTCTAAGTATGGGGCCATTTGGCAGCTTGCCCCCAAGTGTTAGGTCACTAGCAAGGAGCTTGTCCTAGCTTTAGTCGCGGAACCTTTTAGTCGAGTGCGAAGTTGCTGACTAAATGCTTGTTTTAGTCATGTCTTTTGAGCTAGTAAGGTGAATCTTTTTAGGTGACCGTTGGGTCACTGGTTAGAAGCTTGTTCCAACCTTGGTCGCATTGCCTTTACTCGACTGTTGTAGATTTGCATTGTGTTCGCGTTGAAGGAAGTATTTCATGGGATAAACAAACATTTGTCATTTTGAAACATTAGCTGTTAGGTCACAAAATCATGGCTTTGAAAATTTTAAACTCGTAAAGGCATTTTAATTTATTAGTTGTGACCAGGCAATTTATGATACAAAAGGTTGGAGACAATACAAAAATTTAGAGTTGATACCCGGCTTTCATCTTTCCCCTGTTTCGAGTGTCCAACTTTCCAAGTGTATTTCAATTCTTTCTCTTGTATATTTCTCATTTAGCATAATATTTTTGACCTCTATGCCTGGGGGTATACTCCTCC
>CAVNYN010276605.1:0-11966 GCA_963692815.1 Nyctanthes arbor-tristis
CAAAATGATATTGTGCGCGAATATGCTTTGTCTTCTGGTGAAATGCTGGATTCTTTGCTAAGTGCAAAGCGCTCTGACTATCACAAGATAGAGAAACCTTCTCTTCTTGTGTCCGAGCTCCTCCATTAACATTTGCAACCAGACTGCCTCTTTGCTAGTATGTGTAGCTGCTATATATTCTGCCTCTATCGTAGAAGTGGCTACGATAGACGGCAGCTTTGAAACCCAGCTTACAGCTCCTTCAGCAAGAGTAAACACATATCCTGTAGTGGATTTACTTTTGTCAAGATCACCTGCATAATCTGAATCGACATAGCCTCTGACAACAAAGTCTGATCCTCCATAACATAATGCAACATCTGAGGTTCCCTTGATATATCTCATGATCCTCTTTACTGTATTCCAATGCTCTCTACCAGGATTCGCCATGTATTGACTGACCGCTCCCACTGCTTGTGCATGTCTGGTCTTGTACAAATCATAGTGAATATTAAACTCCCTACTGCTAATGCATACGGTACTCGAGACATCTCCATCCTCTCTGTTTCTTTGCTAGGACTCATACTTGAGGATAACTTGAAATTAGTAGGAAGAGGGGTATTAATTGGCTTACAATCTTGCATATTGAAGCGCCGCAAGATTTTCCTCAAAGAGTTTTTCTGAGAAAGCCGAATCTTCCTATTACTTCTGTCTCGGTAAATTTGCATCCCAAGAATCTTGTTTACTGGTCTCAAGTCCTTCATTTCAAACATCCTAGCCAAACTGTGCCTTCAATTCTTTGATACGATCTTTGTTGGGACCTGCTGCCAACATGTCGTCAACATACAATAGCAAAGTGATGAAATCACTATCACCAAATCTCTTGTGGTAAGCACAAGGATCTGAATTCAGTCTGTTGTATCCAAGGCTCATGATGAAGGAATCAAATCTCTTATACCAACTCCTCGGCCCCTGTTTTAGACTGTATAGAAATTTGTTCAACCGGCAAACCAAGTTCTCTTTATCTTTTTCTTCAAATCCTTCTGGTTGGAGCATATAAATCCCTTCTTCAAGTTCTCCATGAAGAAATGCAGTTTTCACATCTAACTGCTCTAAGTGCAAGTTATATGTAACACACATAGCCAAGACTACTCTAACTATTGTATGCCGAACAACAGGAGAAAATATTTCATTGAAGTCAATACCTTCTTTATGAGCATATCCTTTTACCACCAATCTAGCACGATATCTCTCCCCTTGGTCATTGCCATCTCCCTTTATTTTGTAAACCCATTTGTTGCCAATAGCTTTTCTTCCTTGTGGTAGTGGAACAAGCTCCCAAGTCTTGTTCTTATGGAGTGCCTCAGTTTCTTCTTGCATTGCTGCCATCCACATAGAAGCTTCTTGACTGTTTATAGCTTCATGGAAAGTTGATGGCTCTGCATCCTTTGTTAATAGACAGTATGCAATATTGCCTCCCATAAGGTAATCTGAGTGCCAAGCTGGCGATCTCTTATCTCGAGTCGACTTTCTGAGTTCTGGAGCTATAGGCTCAGCTTGTTCTTCTTCTTCGTGCTCTGGTGTTGCTTCAGAAAAATCTACTTCTTGTTTATTTTCAATCTCAATTGTAGTAGTCTTTGGTGTTTTCTTTTGAAGTGCTATCAATGTCCTTTTCTTGTAACTTATCATCTGCAAATATTACATCTCTGCTGATAACTACCTTGTGGACAGTGGGATCCCACAAGCGATACCCCTTAACACCATCAGCATACCCCAAGAAAATGCACTTTTTGGATTTTGGATCCAACTTCGATGTTTCTTGGGAATTGTACATCCATATGTAGAACATCCATATATGAAGGTGCAAATAATTAGCGGGCTTACCAGTCCACATCTCCATCGGTGTTTTCAAGTCTATTGCTGTTGACGGGGAATGATTTATCACATAACAGGCGGTATTCACTGCTTTTGCCCAAAATGATTTGGCTAGTCCTGTAGTCCTCAACATTGCTTTGGTTCTTTCTAACAATGTCCTGTTCATCTGCTTTGCTACTCCATTTTATTGAGGAGTATATGCAACTGTGAACTGTCTTTTGATGCCTTCTTGTTTGCAAAATGCTTCAAACTCATTGCCAGTATATTCACCTCCATCATCTGACGTCAGATACTTGATCCTTTTACCGAATTCAAGTTCAACTTGCGCTTTGAAGATTTTGAAAACTGAAAACACATCTGCCTTCTTCTTGATTGGATACACCCAACATCTCATCGAATAATCATCTATAAAAGATACAAAGTATTTTTCACCTCCGAGGGATGTAACTGGTGCTTACCAAACATCAGAATGAACTAGCTCTAAAACATCCTTACTTCTGGCATTCGAATTGCCGAACTTCAACCTGTGTTGCTTACTAGTGACACAATGCTCGCAAAAGGGTAATGATACCTTTTTGAACCCCAGAAGGAGCTTTTGTTTAGTGAGAATCTTCAAACCCTTTTCTGACATGTGACCAAGCTTGCGGTGCCACAACATTGTTGATTCTTCTACTGAATTACTCGATGCAACAAATGCTTCTCCTTCTTGTATTGTCTCTCCTTTAAGCATCCACAGTTTAGGAGCTATCTTTTTAGCTTTCATGATACCATTCTCACATTCAATGTTACATCCGAGATCATCTAAATATCCCAGAGATATAAGATTTTTCTTCAGACCTTTCACATGTCACACCTCTTGGATAGTACGAACTATACCATCATACATTTTTAGTTTGATGGTGCCAACTCCAACAATCTCCAAAGCATAATCATCGCCCAGGAACACTGATCCTTCTGAAACTGGCTTATATTGATGAAACCATTCTTTCCGAGATGTCATGTGCCATGTGGCTCCTGAATCCATAAGCCAAGCATCAGCAAAGCGAGATTTGCTTTCTGTAGTTGTTTCGCCGTATAGGACTTCACCATCTTCTGAGGTACTTGCGACGTTACCTTGAGGCCTTTTTGTATTATTCTCTACATTCATCTTATTACTCCAACATTCTTTCTTGAGATGCCCATCTTTCTACAGTTGTGACATCTCTTCTTACTTCTTGATTTGGATCTACCATGACTTTGACTCCCACTAGAACCACATTCCATTGATCTACCTCTCATCATTGATAGAGCCTCCGCTTGTTGTGAGTTTGCCAACCTGTCCTCCTTATTCTTCCGCCTATTTTCTTCTTCTAAAATAGCGGCCGCAACATCCTCAAAGACTAAATAGTCTGAGAGAACATTATTGGTTAGGTTGATGGTGAGCTGATCATATGAATCTGGTAGGCTTTGAAGTAGAAGTTCGGCACACTCATTTACATCTATTTTGTAACCTAACTTTGAGAGGTTAGAAAATAGTGTATTCATTGTGTTGATGTGATCCATCACTGAAGTGGATTCCGCCATCCAAAGAGTGTAGAGTCTTCTCTTTAAGAAGATTTTGTTGTGTATTGACTTGGCCTCATATAACTTTGTTAAGGTCTCCCAAATCTCTTCTGTAGTTTGTTTCTCTTCTACACTGGACTAAACTTCATCAGAAAGCCCTAGATGTAGATTTGCCATAGCAGCGCTGTTCATCTTCTTCCACTTGCTATCATCTGTAATCTCAGCTGGCCTTTCTCCAATTGCCTCCAAACATTCTTCTTTTGTTAAGATTTCCTTCATCTTCATTTTCCATAATGAGAAATTATTCTCGTTGAACTTCTCTATTTCAAACTTCGTCGCCATGATTTTTGTTGCTTCTTTACTACTAGCTAAACCTCACTATAACACGGAATAATAATTAAATGTTATAGTAAAGCCACTTTTGTAGAAGCTTGTAGATAAGTTTTGAAAAGTAAGAGTTTGAATCCAAATCGAACTCTTCAACTTGCTAAAGGATAAAGCTTATCCTTAAGAGTTCAAAACCGAATCGAACAATCCTATTGACTAAGTCAAATGTGGTGTAAGATTACTTAATGGTTAAAACTTGGACTTGACAACTAAGCATGAGTTGTAAAGGAAGAAGAAGAATTCAAGTCGAACTTGAAGACCGCATAGCTAGTGACAACCAAGCACGAGTTGTCCAGGAGTTGTCTACGACGGTTTAATTTTCTTAGAGATTAAGAAATGAATTCTATAAATAGGGCAAGAGTTCATAAGCTTTCATAGCCTTTTCCTAGAGAAGAGAAAGAGGAGTTTTAGAGAGAAAAAAGAGAGGTTTCTCCTAAAAGTGTATTCCGGTTTTTCCTTCTTAGAGTAGAGTTGTTTTCTCCTACAATAAGAGAGAAATAATCCATTGTGTTCTCCTTATGTGTAGAGAGAAGGTGTTCTAATCCTTTTGCAAGTATTGAAATTATTCTACAAGTTTGCCCCTTGTTTATTGTTCATCTATTTTTCTTAGTTTCCTCATTTCAACTTTAGTTGCAAAGTTTGCTAGTTCTACAACTTCCTCCACAAAAGGTAGTATCGGAATCTAAATCGATCCTAGCACATTCCTGGTGGAATTTTTATAAAGCATGCAGAAATGACATTTCAACATTCAATTAAGGTTCTGAAAAGCCCATTGAAGCATAATGGATATTGTAACAGGATTCCCACTGAATGCAACTAAGTTAATTTGTTGATCTATTGATTCTTCCGACTAAAACAGTTTTTATTTTGGCATAAATAGATGGAAACTAATACACATGAATTCCAAATATTTCACACAAAATACATATGGAAGGTTGATTATTTATAAAAGCATCCAATGTGTCAATAATCTTTGTTTTTAAAAATTCTAAAGCACTGGGAAATTGGTGTGGAGTTTCACCTCAATCCTAGAATATATCAAAGAGATTATGGTGAACAACAATGATAAAGTGTTTAAGCATGCATTCAACCCTCTGTCTAGGTAGCTATTTGGACAAGGACTTATTGGCTTGCAGGGAAAAAATGGACAAGAACGATCACAAGTCATGCCTTCACTATGGATATAGTTAAGGCAATAGCACTATGATTCCTTCACAGTTTAAGATAACTTGAAATAAGATTAAAGTTTTCTATACGAGTAAAATAAAAAACTTATGAACTTCTAGATATGTACTATGATACCTTCACAGTTTCTGATTACTTGAAATACAAATACTCGCAACATATAATTGATTAAATTTCATTAGAGCAATCTGTCAAACACCCTGCAAGCTCTAGCTTTCATTCTAATTTTTTAGTAAATCCAAATTCTATACACTAATAGAAGGATCTAATTTATCTAATTTAACCCAAAACAAAGAACACAAGGGGTTTTGTTTAGGCTAGACTGAGCTAAAGCTTGGTTTATCTAACCTCTCTCTACATCCTTGCATTCACGAAAAAATAGCTAGTTTATATGTCACCCTACAGCAAATTGTATTAACTAATAACCAAATTCAATTGTAACTGAGAGAATTGGAACTGAATCTCAAAACTAATCAAGTGGAAACTAATAATCCAAGCTACAATTGCATTAATAAGCAGTAAATACAATGCAAAATCAAAGTACAAAGAAGAATATGTGCTGTGAATATAAATCAGGGACTGGAAACCAGAATCAACAGATTTGATTAGTATCAAGCGTACATAAAATTACCCCAACAGCTGAATCGGTCACTACTAAGAGAAAATAAAGGGGTGAAGATCTGAGAATAACAATTCAACAGCCACAACATCTAAACCCAGCTGGAATGATAATCAGTAAACCGGGAAATTACAAAGTATAGATTTGAGATGAGAGAAGAGAAAAGCGGGGGATGAGTAACCAGATTTCAGAAATGGTGATGAATGGTATTTATACAAAGGAAGAAGAAGATGGAAATTTTCAGTTGAAGAAGAAGATTTGAGGTAGAGAAGAAATGCTCTGTACAGTAGAGAGAAAAGAATGCATACGTGTATATATCTTAAAACGACACAGTTGCCTTACTATACACAGTTATTGTTCCTCACAACGGTAAATTGGAGAATCTAGTTATATATAATAGTGATATTAAAGTAGGATAGTGGTCATATGCAAATTTCCAGTCAAAACCACTATCCTACTTATATATGCCTCTTTTTTATTTATTTTACTTTAATAATATATATATATATATATATACACACATTTCCAACTAATTAAACCTCAAATTAAATCTCTAATATCTTATATATATTTTTTTGTTTTATGCATATATATATACATATATAATATGTGCAATTATAATATATATTATAATAAATATATATATATATATATATATAATAAAAGTTATATCTCGGGTTTGGATTTTCGAGTCGAGATATTTTCTAAAATAAATAAAATAATAAATATAATAATAAAATATATATATATGTAAATATATATCTACTCTCCTACTTATATATGCTTTTATTTTATATGCTTTTAATCGTATACACATTCTCCTATTAATATATATTATACATATGTATATAAGTTTGAAGATTGTAAGTTAATCTCCAATCTTATATTTTTTTCACACACACACACACATTCCTAATTAAGCTCCAAATTGATGTCCAATCTTATGCTATTTGATCCATTAGTGTTTGGTATATCTATTCTATTAGTTTCTAGGCTATCTTCAAAGATTTTATATATGTTCAAAATTCTAATAGTTGAAAGACGAATTTCAAGTCTCGGATTATTGTGACTTCCTTACCATTTCGATTAAGTGCCTACTTGTGAGATTGATAGCATAATAACAACAACAACAACAACAATAACAACAACAATAGTAATAAAGAAGTAAAATTAAATCAATTTCAAAACTTTTACTTTAATTAAATTTAATATGATAAACCATGTGTCATAAAATAAAACATATGGATATATGTTTACTGTATTACTTAATTTATTATTTTGTTGTGAGAACCTATATATTAGCATAAATTTAAGTTGAGAGAATATAATAGTAATAATACTTGATGATAATGATTTTTAGAACAAAAATAAAAAATCTTTCAATTTTTTTAGAGTGGAAAGTGGTTAAAATTAAATTAGTTTCAAACCTTTTACTTTAATTCAATTTAATATGATAAACCACATGTCATAACCTATGATTATATTTTTACTACATTACTTAATTTATTTTTTTGGAAACCAATATATAGTTAAAAATTTAAGTTGGGGGTTACAATAATAATATTTGACGATGATGATTTATAATAAAAATAAATTTTTTTAATTTTTTTTAGAGTGGAAAGTGGTTAAAAATTAATGTTAGGGGTAAATCATATAGAATTTATCATTTGTCGTAATATTACTTTCCTTGGGTCTTTTATAATCAGAGGGGGGGTGTGTATTTTTAGATTTTTTTTTAGAATGGTTCAATGAATAGTAATTTCTTTAGAGAATGTATAACACTCTATGAAGAGATGCGAAAAATAATTTTTCCAAGAATATATGATAGAGAATGAATGTGGTAAAGAATTGATCATTTTGATAAATGAATACTTTCCACACTCTAAATGCTTCTTAGAGTTCTTGCACTATACTTATTAAACAAAAATATGGGTGTATGATAATTTTGGAGCTACATAAATTTTGTATGCTCTATTTTCTATGGTTTCTTAATTTTCACATATTCAACGTGAAATTAAATTCATATTAAAAAATTCCTCACTAATTCTCATTTTTATTAGTTTAAAGTACTATTCTATGAATGACAATCTAATTAGTTTTGTGCCAAGTGAAAGAATTGTACACAATAAAATTGTAGTTATTAGTCAATTACATCAGTGAGTAATGCACAATAAAATTGCGATTATTTGGTTCTTTAAATTATAAAGCATTTTTTTGGCTAATTATTCTATTCCGTGCAACGCAAGGGTATACGACTAGTTCGTTTTAAAATTGCAATATGTTTGAATTTGAAACCCTAAAACTGCTCAACAATAGTCAATTTCTTTTCTTTGTTTGGAGTTGCGTATCAGGTTGCTTGTTTCTTTACACAAGTGCAAGAAAAGAGCATTTAATGTGATATTTACTCCACATGATACAGGACAATACAATAAATAAGTTTGCTTCTTTTCTTAGTTAATATCGTCAAGTATAGTACGTATTTAATCTTTTACAAAGCATTTCATTACACATACATACACGTATATACAACTTTCGCTTTTGATAGAAACAAGAGTCATCTGATTTTTATTGCTATATACTTGATCTCGAATAATTTTAAGAGAGCGAGATGTTCATTATTCATAGAACAATTATATAGTACTCTATTTGTAGTAGTGAATAAAATTCGACAATATATATATAATGGACAATATGATTTTAGTTCTTTTTCTTTTTTGTAATGAAGTGTGATATTCAAAATTAGTTTTACCTGTGCATAATATGATCATAAGATTGGGTGTGATAAGATATAATTATCTGTATATATATATGGTCACCAAAAATTGTTTAATTTCGACAATATATATCATAGAAATTTGAAAAGATCAATAATATTAATAGTTAAATAACAATGATAGCTCTTTACAATTGTTGATATCGACTCACCACGTAGGTGACATGGACGGATAGGTGTTCAGAGCTGAACTGGATCAGTTTGACCGATCCAGAATTAAGTGTAAATTGGTCATCTTTGACGTCGTATTGCCTGAGTCGAGATCAGAATTTTTCATCCGAACAGGAATGTCTGGTCTCGGTTTTCCAGCCAGGATGATGATAACAAGCGCACGGAGAACACAAGAACGACGCCAACAGTTAGTTAGTTATTCAGACAGATTGATCAAACATTGTACTTAGCATAGCCGAACTAAGTTCATGTCTGAATAGGGTGTATAAAATTCCCAAAGCACACAGAGTCTCGCCTATAAATACAGGCTCTGGTGTGCCATTTAAGGGGAGGCTTTTTGCCTAGATAATTGAAACTAGAGAGAGAATTATTGTAATACATATATTTAGTCCTGAACTCAAGTCTTGACGAAACTCTTCCCGTTCACGAATCCACACTAGACTTCACTCCAATAAGGGATCTTGGTCCCATTTTACATCCCAATACACTTTTATTGCTGACTTGGGTTCACGTTCGAGCTCATTATCAACAATTAGCACTAAAGGAAGGGCCTTGCTTTGTGATGAGTTAGGCCTAAACCAGCGTACGAAACTATCTCATACACTCTTTCTGTCCACAAAATGTTGAGGAAGCGACCCGCACCAAACAACTAGAGATGAGGCCGGCACCGCCCTTGGACCAGCCAAGGGGAGCAGGCGAGGGTAACCAACAAGCTCAGGTTAACCCTAAAATTTGAGCTCTTCAAGCTCAAGTCAAATTTCTTCAGCGCAAACTGGAGAGACTGAGGCAGCAACAGGCCCCGCCACCTGTTCAGAATCTTGGCTGTCAGGGCGATGAGGCTAATTCCAGTCATCGGGGGCAATCTCTGGCTCGCCAACAAGTGTCCTGCTGTACTTGGACAGCCACTTCCCATAGCTGTATGGGCAAACCCACACTTTGATCATCCTGGGAATGGTACGAAGCACGAGCATAGCGAAGCCAGAGGGCCGATAGCATGTCTTTGCCACCGTAGGATGGCACGGGAGACGTGGGTGAAATGGAGAAGCTTCAGAGGTAGGTGGCCGAGCTAGAGAGTCAGTAGATTGGGCTACCTTACAGCTAGGAGGTCTTGCCTTCTTCGCCCTTTGCCACTTGGATCCAAGCCTATCCCAACAAGGAGAAAATCAAGGGTCCTGACATCGTTGTATAAGACAGAGCCATTGATCCAGTCATACATATCCACAAGTTCACTGCTTGGATAGAGTTGCACAGGGTCAGTGAAGCTGCTATGTGTTGAGCATTCCCTTCTATCCTGGGAGATTGCTGACATCGCTGGTTTTGAGCCCTCCCCACGGGTTCAATTCATTCTTGGTCAGACTTTTCGTCTCGATTTGTGGCTAACTTCATGGGATCAAAGGTTAGAATGAATCCCAAGGAAGCCCTGTTGTTGATTAAGTAGGGAAGAGAGGAAAAGTTGAAGGATTATCTTGCAAGGTTTAACAAGAAAGTCATGGACACTGACCACATTTCGGATGATGGTATCTTGCTGGTAGCAACCTCTGGGTTGTACCAAACTTTAGATTCTGGTGGCATGTTCATGCGGACGGTCCAAAGACATATCATGACCTCCAGAACAGAGCAGAAAGATACATTGCCGCAGAGGAGGTAAACGCCCCTGTCTTTGTAGACAAATCCACCAAAGAGCCCAAGAGGAGAGACAAGGGTCACGAGTCCTTCGACAAGAATAGGAACCACAATAGACAGGCAGATAATTGCATGGCTGGTCGTTTCAAACCATACCAGCCAGAACCGGAACCACCAGCCGTAAACCATTTGCTGAATACTACTCCGGAGCTAATTTTGATGTCCTCCAGGGATAAGCACCTCTTGCCAAGGCCCAAGCCCGTCTGGAAAGATCCAGTGTAGATGAACCCGAGTAAGTATTGCAAGTATCACTGCTAAATTGGCCATGAGACTAATGATTGTCAGGACTTGAAACAGGATATACAACAGCTTATTGAGAGGGGTTACATGCAAGAAAATGTGGCACGATCAGGACACCCGGTTAATTTACCACCTGCTCAGCCAGTCCCACTGCCTGACACACTATGGCTCCCCGCCGTAGATATCCACGTGCTGATTGGTGGAAATCAAACTATTGAAGGATTACGCAACTAGCGGAGACGATTGGTAAGGGAAACATGCGACAGTTATCAACTGTACACTCTAGGGATGACCCCAAAAGAGGTGGCGAGGGAATCATTTGGATTCACGTAGGCAAAAGCAGAAGGTGTTATTCACTACATGATGATGCCTTGGTTATTACCATGCCATTATCAGGGGTCTGGGTCCATCGGACTCTGGTCGACAATGGAAGTGCAGTAAATGTGTTGTTTTTGCACACCTATCACCGTGCAAGATTAGAAGAGCATCCCTTGCTGCCATATTAGGGCACGATTCAGGGTTTTACTGGACAGTCAGTGGCACCAAGAGGTCAGGTCAAGCTGATGGTTGAGCTTGGAGATGAACCCAAGGCACGGAGAACTCTGGCAAATTTTGTAGTGATTGATGTCAACTCCAATTATAATGCCATCCCATTATTGTCTAAATTCAAGGCGGCCACCTTTATTTATCACTACATGATGAAATTCCCAATCACTCATGGAGTGGGGATCATCCAAGGGAATCAAAGGATGGCTCCGGAATGTAATTTGGACGTCTTTCCAAGACAAGGTGACGCTCAAGTACAAAGGTGGGCCGGAGATCACAGATGACCAGCTTGACCTACGGATGGGACATCAAGAGGCAAGGGCAGAACCGATAGAGGTACTGGTACAAGTTCCATTTGATGAAACCTACCAGAGGTTCAACTCCATATTGGGGCAGATCTGAAAGAGCCTGTTTGGTCTGAACTCATTTCTTTTCTAAAGCAAAACTTAGATGTCTGTGCTTGGGCACATGAGGATATGGAAGGAATATCGCCAGAGCTTTCTTGTCATAAGCTCAATGTCAATCCAGCAATGAAACTGAAAAGCCAAAAGCACCGAGCTTTTAACGTAGAGCGATATGAGGCATTGGCTAGGGAAGTGATCAAGCTTCTTGGAAAAAGATTTATCTATGAGGTGATATACCTAGTCTGGGTTGCTAATCTTGTCCTGTAAAAAAGAGCAATGGGTCCTACTGCCATTGCATCAGTTGTACAGACCTCAACAAATTGTGCCCCAAAGATAGCTTTCCTTTACCAAGGATAGACCAGATGGTTGATTCCATTACTAGGCACAAGCTCTTCCGATCTCATGGATGTTACTCAGCCTACAACCAAATTCCTATGTAGGAGCCCAATCAGGAGCACACATCATTTATATCGGACTGAGGGTTGTATTGTTATCGCATGATGCCATTCGAGCTCAAAAACGTCGAGGCAACGTACCAGAGATTGGTCGACAAAAAGATCGG
>CAVNYN010276608.1:0-21179 GCA_963692815.1 Nyctanthes arbor-tristis
AATATAACTACTAACTCACTATACTTTTAAATGTGACCACTAACTCACTGAACTTTGGGTAATGTTTATCAACCATTGCTGTTTTAATTGCCATTTGCATAAATTTAGTGGTGTTAGTGACGTGGCTAACGACAATATTTTAGAAGTTACTGAACACACACTATACTTTATAATGTAATTATTAACTCACCGAACTTTAATTTGTAATTCAAAACTCACCAAATTTTTGAGAATGTTTACCGTTCACCACTTATATAAATGCAAATTCATTAATTTTCTTTTATCATTGTAGGCTTTTATTTTACATTTTTCCATTTGTTATTGTACAAAAATAGATGACCATGTCAACTGAGTACTACATAAACAACTTCACAACGTCATAGTATATCACAAATTTGAGCCAAAAAGAAATTAAATAAAGGAAAATTTGTAATAGTTCCAACGCCATGGATTTAGCCAAGGAACACTCGAGAAATATAACATCTACAAATAGAACAAACCAACCCGGCTCAGCTAAAACTGATTCTTTTAAGTCAAAATATTTAGTATAACAATGTGATCAGCTTATCAAATAGAAATATCAACAAATTGACAGCAAATTATCCTACAATAGCAAAAAAACTCAAGAACGGGGTAGAAGTGGGGAACATATTGAAATTGTAACTCAACTATATTGAAATATATTAAGATATATCCAGTAATCAAATCCTAATATTATAGAATTCCTCTTTAGCACATAGAAAGCTAAAATCCATAACATGAAGCTTATCATCTGGTAGGGTAATCTCTCAAAAATTCACAAACTTAAAATTCAAGATTGCAATGAGAATAACAAGGGGAAAAATGAGCATTATCTAATTAATAATTCATCAAACACTAACACAAGGACGAAAGATATTGGAATGGGGCACCAAGTACATCTCTAAAGAGGAAAGAGATGAATATGCTTTCAAAGAGTGTCGTTTTGGAGGATTATGAGTGAATAGTAACTTACCTTTCTATCTATTAATATGTCAGGATATATATATATATATATAATAGGAGTAAGGTCACTGTACAAAATCACCAATATATATATATATATATATATATAATAGGAGTAAGGTCTACTCTGCTGATTTTTATGCTTATTTATTGGTCTTTTTAGTAATTTTGTATTGCTTCCTTTTTTATGCAGCAATTTTTTAATTTTAATCTTACCTTATCTAGAACATTTTAGTTATATTTTTTAAAGTTCCCTAATATCTGCTATTTCTTGGGTAATTTAGACTAATTTTATTCTTGATCACAACAAAATAATGAATGTATTAATTACTAGTTGTAGTAGTTTTATGTATTGAGTGTTTCTATATTATTTTTAATTACAAGTGTTGATTTTTCCAGATAATGAATTGCGCTATTACAAAATATATATACTATTATTGACTAATACTGACCTAAAATATTATGGAGAATGATTGAGTTTGCAATAAGTAAATTATGCAAAGAGTGAGTCCAACACACCACAAATATATACACACAGAATAGCCAAATAGGGGTGTGTGGTTTTTTTATTGTAAATTTTACAAGTATATGTGCCTTTGATTCTAGGATTTCAGTTTGTAATTGGTTGAATGATTTTGTGAGACATGACTTGAATTATCTCAAAATTATATATAAAACAATTTGCATGGCCTCCATTCTTATAATTGATTTAGGAAAGTTGTGACATCTTGAGGTGATCGCCACGTGAAAATTCAAGAGAAGTTTGAGTTATAGGCAGAAGTTTCTTCCTTAAAAGTTTTTGTAATGTTTTTGTTTACACATCATTTGGTGTTCAACAAGGCTGGCTTATGATTCAAAAAAAATTTTTGATTAAAACTTTCCTTAAATTTTTTGTAGCATATTGCTTAACACTGCAAATTAGGCAGTGATTCAAAAAAGATATGTGAATTTCATACGTTAAAATAGTAATTAATATACGTGAATTTCACCAAAATGCTTCTTATATAAATTCACATAGAGGTTTATTGTAAATTCTCTTATACTTCAAGTACTATTTTTTGATATTTTTAATTGGATGTACTACTACTCCCTCTATCTCAAAAAGATATTTCCCTTTCATTTTTTACATATATTAAGAAAACATCATTTAATGTTATTGAAAATGTATAATTTAACGATACATTTCCTAATATACCATTTAACTTATTTAACATTCCACTTTAGTTATTTTTTATTATTGATTACAATGTACAATAAATGAGGGTTTATTAGAAAACTAAAAAATTAAGTTAGGTAAGGGGAATATAATTTGGGATAAATAAAAAAGGGAAGGGGAATATCTTTTTGAGACGGAGAGATTATTTGGTATTGTGGACTTTGACTTCGATTAACATATTGTTTGTTTTCGAAAAACAATATATTTTGTGCATTTCAGTACTTTCTTTGATTATTTACAAATAAATCAAATCTATTTATTAATTATTTCTTAGGCAGTTTTTTCAAGTGTTATAATAATTTATTAAATTATTGTATAATCGTCATTAATATCTGTTATTTCTTTTAAACTTCTCGTGTAATGCAAGTGTTAGAATTCTAGTTCAATCTAATAGGATGCAGGAAACAATAAACAAAGCAAAATGACAGATGGCAAGAAAAGAATTTTTTGCATCAGCTCAAAGGAACCAAAGGAAAAAAAAAAAAACTTCCATTGTATACAAAACACAGTAGCAAACATTCCATTTAGCATTACATGAAGTACCAAATCTCTAAGGTATTCATCAAGTCAATTACAATAGAGCTCAAATATTCAAGAAAGATTAATAGAGCCAACCATAGATTACAAAACAAGCCAAAACTACAATAGCAATAATTTGACGACTCATTTTAAAAGACACTAAAGGATGAGAGTCTCTAACTTGTCACCACCTGATGTGTCTCTGAAGGCTGCCAAAAGATATTATCCTGCAAGGGGGTAAAAATTTATTCCAAAAATTCAATTTAATAAGCAGAGAAAGGAATTTTTTTAGAATATTTTACCAGAAAAAATTCATTCTCTGTCCGTGATTGTGACCATAATATCTTCAATTCCCATCTCTTCAAGTTCCTTCTGAATTTGCTTAGCCGAATCATTGATAGCTTCTGCACAATCAATTACCTCAATCTTCTGCAATGTTGGAATGTCACATATACAGGAAGGAATCGTCTCCAAATTGTCACAACATTGCAATACTAGATGTTGAAGACTTGGGAAATGCTCACTTGAGGCATTCCATTCTGTAATTTGTACTTCAAAGAGTTTCAAGAATTTTAGTTGTGGGAATTCACCTTCAATTGTATCCCATTGATCTCCTTCGCAAGAAGTCCCTTCTAATTTGAGAATCTCAAGGTACCGCAATCTCTCAATTATTTTCATTTGTTTGGGAGACATACATGCATGAACTAGAGTCAATTTTTTTATATTTAAGGGAAAATGGATCATTCTGCTACCTGTATGGCTAGTGGATAGCTTCAGTGACTCTAGCTTATTAAAGGAGTCAAATGAATAACTTGGTGAAGATCCTAGCTTGCCTTTTAATTTCCGAAGATTTGGTGAATATCTCAATATCTTCTCATCTATTTCATCAGAAACTGACAGGACAGAAATGCTTTCTAGGTTATTATTTATTTGAGAGCTATCATCCTTAGTCGCTTGCTGACGGCAAGACTCGCTGAAGTATGCACCACCCTTGAAATGCACATGTCTCAAACTCACCATATTAAGAAGGGCCTCTGGAATTTCAGTTGCATCATCACTGTCCAAATAGAGAAATTCTAGTTTGTGAAAGTTCTCCATTGATGGCAGTGAAAATGCAGTTGCCAAGTACCTTAAGTTAAACAGTTGCTCAAGTCCTATTACAAAAAAGGATTCCAAGACCCTAAGAACTTTGGAGCTTGACGAGATAAATATAGGATTTAACAAATAACAAACTTGAAGCGAGCGCATATGTAGGCCAAAAGGTGGTATGTAGTATGCATAGAAATGCTCTTCGGACTTAGGTTCCTCATAGATGACACTCAAACGATGGTGTTGTTGATGCATCAATAATTGACTGAATTCCCGCTTCGAATCATCATCATCATTACTGGTAGGAATAATCAAATCATTGTGATAATCAAATATCATAACCAATGTTAGTAGGCCAAACATATATTATGAAAATGAAAGAGAAAAAAATTTTAAAAAAAAAGAGGGAACAGTGAACTTACACATTGATCACCTTCAAAAAGTTATTTTCACATGCTATTCTTGAGCACAATTCAAGCAATAGATCATGAATTTTACATGTTTTAACTTCACCTCCAAATCCTTGTTTACCAACAAGTACCAAGCTCCTTTCAATTAGTTTCATCAGATACTGTAGTCCTGTATGATCCAAGCTCTTATCCTCTTCCTTCTTTATGAACCCTTCGGCAATCCACAGTGATATCAACCTTTGTACTGAGATTTCCATGCCTCCCTGGAATGCTAGGAAGTAAAGAAAACATGGCTTTAAATGCATTGGTAAATGCTTATAGCTAAGTTCCAATATTCGCATGCGGCTATCTGGGTTTTCATGCATATGTGAACTTAAATTTGTAGCTACTTGTTGCCACAAGTGTTGTTTCTCCTCCATATTTACAAGAACTCCAGCTATTACAACCACAGCAAGAGGTAGGCCGTTACAACTTACTGCAATTTTCTGCCCTATCTCTACTAATTTCTCAGGACAATTTTTATCTTGGAACACTTTCCTTTGTAATAGGTCCCAACATTCAGCATCTGACAGAAAAGGAAGTTCATTTGTGACACCACAAGATGATGCTATTGGACCAACTTCCTTGTTCCGAGTAGTGAACAAGATTCTACTTCCACTTCCATCATCTGGAACATATCTTTTCAAATCATTCCATACATCTGTATCCCATATATCATCTAGCACAATAAGGTACCTCATTCCCTTTAAGCTTTTGTAAAGATTTTCGACCAATTCATCATCCTTCATTTTCTTAAATGTTTCTCTCTTAGTCACATCCATTGAGCTCAAAATTTCAATCACCACATTTCTTTTTTTATATGTTTGGGAAACAACACACCAAGAACGCTTGTCAAAGTGATGGACAACAATTGGATCCTCATATAGTATATTTGCTAAAGTGGTCTTACCAATTCCAGGCATCCCGGCGATGGAAACAATTTGCAGCTGGTCTGGTCCTCGAACAAGTTGTAGTGTAATTTCATTTTTCACCACTTTTATTCCCACAACATTATTTTCTAAAACATATGTTTCTGTGGATTGCAACAATACATGCTCATTTGGATATTTTGTAGCTTCCGGCATTTCAGCTGCACCACTTTTCTTCATTTCATTGACAGCAATTGCAATACGCTGAATCTTCTCTATGAGTTGAGGGAGCCTGAGGGTGAGATACCACGTATAAGGCAATGAGTTAATAACATATTCAACTTCGTATGCTACATCCCTGGTTTGTACCAAAAATTGTTGATGTTCTGCTTCGTGCTGCTCAATTATCTCTGTGACAGATGAGCCCAAATTCATTAGCTCCTCATGGAGCGTCACAATTTGATCGTCCACACCAACAATCATATCAGCCTTGTTATTAATCAGGTCCCGGAGATCATCACAAACAGAATCAACAATGAAGAGTGTAACCAAGGCAGTCTGTGGAGGCGTTTCACTTGGCATCTTTGAGACCGTTATGCAGTGCTCCTTGATTTTTGTTTTTAACGGCTCAAACATGGGCAACAAATCGGAAATAGCATGATGCCATATTCCATTCTTGGTGATAATGAAACTCTCTAACTCATGGACAAGAGCTTTGATTTCCCCCATTGCATTCTTGATTTTTTCCACCTCAATGGTCTGCGATTGTATATCTCCAATGGAGTGCAAGAAAGTTCCTACGTCATAGACCATAGTTTCCATAGTTTCCGGTTTCTCAAACATTCCTTCGTTGGGAAGGATCATCAACTGTATAAACACTGTGAAGTAGAAGGAGAAGAAAAAGCGTCCGACAGCATTAACCACAGCTTCGATATCTATTAAGATACTCTTGGTCGGCTGTGCCTGCAAATGCATAGTTGTATCACCAAGAAAAGTAATAAGGAATCCAAGCTCTGTCCCAAGATTTTTCATTAGAAATCCAAGCTCTATTGGAAGATATTTCATATCGTTTGGGTTAAAAAGAGAAGAACCCTCCGACTCGAGATGTGCTCTTCCGATCTCAAGACGAAAATGACTCAAGATACTTGATGGCTTCTATGATTAGGAGGAGGAAGTTAATAAAGGCCACAACATCTTGAAGAATCCTAGGATTGGGAGTCGGAGGAGTAACAACATCATCGGGCATCATAATTTGCTGGTGGTTTGGGACAGTGAAGAATACTCTAAGCCCTTGCCCGAGTAATACCAATCGTTGGAATGTGTCTCTGGTTCTTTCGATCTTATCAGTGTCTAATTCCACCGAGTCTTTGATTTCTGATAAATTTTCGATTTCAATTTCTTCACGTTGATAGGAAATGGTTGAGATATATTCTCTCACAATTCGATGGAGTACGAAAACTGGGTGCATGCCACCCGTAAGCATGCTAATGAAGTTGCCCATGTTGGCAAAAGAATGCCTGAATGTCAGACGATTGTTTCAGTAACTACCAGAAAATTCTGGTGAAGGAAATGTGAACTGAACGAGAAAGGTGAACAAGACCACGGGGGCGCCCCGGGGGGGAGTGGGGGATTTATGGGCAAAAGTCAAAGTAAAGTTTGTATTCTATATTGAATTAGAATTATTATTATTATTATTATTATTATTATTATTATTATGAAAGGGACATATGATGTAACGCTTGACTTACTATTGAGAATAGATTGACATTATACGGTGCCAAAGTAGAACATGAGATAAATTTTAGTCCTTCAAGAATGACAATAAAGATGTTCTTGAACATTTTCAAACAAGTGATATACTATTTGATTTGGAGTCCTTTTTCAAAACCTATTAAACGTTTTTATAATAAAACATCCCAATCAGTGTAACATGAATTGATGCATGTTACATGTTACAAAACCTCGGGGAGCGGTTTTGAAAATATTTTGATTTTGATTTTTTATCATCTTTTTGTGCACTTATTATTTAATTATTATGTCTCTTTAAATAGATAAATTAATTAATTAATGACTAATTATATTCACTATGTACATCCTATTTTTTCATGAAAGAGTTTTCTACTCTATTTATTGTACAACTACACACCCTTCAATTTTTTGTTACATTCTCTGTAACTCATTTTTAAATAATTATCTCACTTTGTACGCAAATAATAACTTATATATCTCAATATTATGTTAGTATGGTTTGAAATTAAAAGCAAAATTTGTGCTTTCATAGTTTACAATATTTACATTATTTAAAATTATCATGAATAAATAAGTATTTTGACGTCTACGTAAAGCAAATTTTTAGACAAAAATTATTGGTAAAAACAAAATGTACTAGAAAATTAATAATTTAAGAGAAAAAAGTTAAGGCTATAATTATATATGCAAAGAAGAAAATCTTGATAATCTTTCGATTAGTTATGACGGTGTGAGCTGAATAAGATTTGTTGTGTAACCTATTAGATGGCGTGTGGTGTTTATGTTGTTCTGTGTGCACGCACTGTGTCCCTATAAAGGCAAAAAAAAAAAAAAATTGTTGTGTGAATATAATGAGCCCTAATAATAAATTTAAGCAAATGTTGGGAGCCGTTTTGCCAACAACAAAATGTTCTAGATTATTTGCATACTTTCAACATACATTAAGGATCATTTGTGCTGAATATATATATATATATATTTAAACAATCTATATATTAATTAATGAAAAGAGTAGCGGTACTTTGGTGCTGTAGTTTTCCCACAAAAAAATATGTAAATAGAGTCTTTTTAGACATTTCGTTTCATATTACGGTGACCTATGTGGTATTTTGAAAATTTTCAATTTTTTTTAAATTTTTTTATTCGTTTTTGCCCGATCCATTCACCGTTTTGAAATAAGATTTATTATTAAATTTAATAACTAATAGATAATTAACATCATTTGATTGTTTAAATTATAGATAAATTTGATTATCTAATTGTCTAACATATCTTGAAATTTGTAGTTTTAATTAATAAAAATTAAACATATATATAGTTAGTTTAAGCTAATTGAAAATTATATTTATTTCATATGATGATATTTATCTAAATTAGTGTAAAAAAAATAAAATGATATTTATTTACTTTAAAAATAACAATCGGGTTTAAATTTGTTATAAATTATAGTTAACTTAAAATGATAAGAAAAAAATTACATTACTATTTGGCTGACGTTAAAAATTAATTATTCCTTATTGGATAATGTAACCTTACATATATAAGTTTACCAAAAAAAAAAAAAAAAAACTTATGAAATTTCATATTAATTCTTTCAAATAATTTGATATGTATTCCTTCATGCAACGCATAAGTGAATATCTAGTATTAAAAAAACCTAAGGGATATTAGGAAATATATCCTTAAATTGTAGATTTTCAATAATATTAATGATATATTTTATTCTGTGTGAAAAATGCAAAGGGAAAAATTTTTAGTTTTCTATTTCTTATACTTATTATTAAAGTTTATCATGTCTTGAACTGAAAACGCAATATTTAAATATGTTATAATGCCCGTCTAACATTGTTTTAGAATTATTTTTGGTTTAATATTTAACCTTGTCTGGTTTAAAAATGACACTAAATAAATAATAAATATTATAATAATTGGAGCTTGCATGTGTGTGTGTATATTGTATGTACCTGAACTGGTGGGCGGGTTGGGCTGGGCTGGGCTGGGCTGGGCTCTGCTGTGCCCCATAATCATGGATTTAATTTGTATTAAAAGTACAAATTGTATTATGTATAACATATGATCACTTTTGCATTAGGTATATATCATTTCACACACACACTTTCTAACCTAACATTGACATTTTCACATTTATAAATTTTGCATTCTTTTTGGAGAGGTTATAATATATAGGTTCACATCTACCTATTTTAGTAAAAATATTTGATAGATTTATAGATTGATAAGCATTAGTAAAAAATTAATAAATAAATAAATTGATGAGTGAGACATCTCATCAACAATATATTTTCTAATAGCAATTAGAAATATTTTAATCGATAAGATTTCTTAGTGTGTGTATATGCATGTATGTGGTTTAAACTATAAACATGACATATTCAAACATATTGACATACGTGATTTAATAAATAGCTGGCCGAGCTCAATTATTTTGGAAGTAACAAGGCCAATTTAGTGATCCTAATTTTAACTTTGTGACATTTTCTTTTCATTTTTTCTTAACGAGGCAAAGGTTAAATATTTAATAGGAAAAGGATTAAGTTATAACATGTTAAATAAGCAATATTATATAGTCTATTTAATTAAGTTATGAGTTCAGCTCATGACATGATTTGTTGCTTTTGGGTACGAATTAAGTTAGAAGGGCAAAAAAAAAAAAAGCCAAAATATGAATGTTGCTACCTGATTTAAATAGGTGGCCCAGCACAATTATAAAAGTAACAAGGTCATTTTATGTAATCCAAAATTTATACTCAATTTACATCTAACAAAGTCATTTTGTAATATTTTCTTTCCGTCTTTTCTTAACCAAACTAAGGTTAAATATTTAATTAAAAATCATTCAATTAAATTAAACAATGTCATATGTCAGGCAAGCAATGTAGTCCATTTTAATAAGTTACGTATTCAGTTCATCATGTGATTTGTTGTTTTTTCGATAGAACTTAGATAGGAGAAAAACAAAAGCCAAAATTTAAAACTTGATTAACTTGGACAAATGGATAACCAATTTGATTTGCTATATAGAGCGTGTTTAGTGTTAAAAGACAGTGGGAGAGGAGGGAGACTGAGAGGAGGAAAAGGGTAAAAAGAGGGGCAAATTTTGACCCCCTCCTTTACCTTTTTCCATTGTAGATCTTCTGAAACTAGGGTTTTTTTTAATACCCTAACGTTATCTGGTAATGCAAGGGAAAATTCAAATTTGAGTTTTTTCCCACATTAAGCAAGCTTTAAAATCTCCAATGAGACACTTTACCATCATCGAAGTGGACTCAACTCAATGGTTAACATCGTAAAGGGTAGAAGGGGGGAAAAAGAGAGTTTTCATCAAAACTTGGGTGTTGTTTATCAAATTATCAAATTCAAACGAGATTGTTTGCACAATTTATTTCTTGACGAGATCGGAAGATATGAAATATTTGATCTGTTCAAGAATTGATTTATTGCTTTTTATGCAATTGATTAAAGAGTTCCTCATTGTGCTAGGCTTGAACGAATTTCACAAAATAACATTACTGTATGCCTTAATTCATTATTATGATCAAACTTGAATTTTGTAATATTTCACTAGCTATATATTACGCTTATGGGTTATTTGCATAACATGTGAGTGTATAGCATATATATCATTTCGCTTCTAAAGAAATTACTATGATTTTGTTAGATTGAGTATGGTATATATGTGCCATGTGTGTGAAATGATGATGGTGGTGATGATAAAAAAAATATATTATCTTCTTTTCATCTTTAGTAGATCGTCCTAAAAATGATAGGGAATAAAATATATTTGAATACAGAGTTGTTTGATTGTTTGGTCTAATTTATATTATTATAATAATAAGGAAATTTTAACTGGGTGAAATGAGGGGTAGGAATTTTGCTTTAAATTTAACTTGTGTAGCAAGAAAAATTATAATATGAGATTGAAAATGTGAATAGAAAAATCTTCAAGTTATTACGTTCTGACAAATTCAACAAATGAAAAAAATTAATAAATTGAAGAAACAGAAAATTTATTTAGAATTTATATTCAATGTGAAGTCATTTTATATTTCCTGAAATATAAAATGACTTCACATGAATTTTTTAATGGCAAGGGGAGGTTACTGTAAATAATGAAATTTTGTGTGGCCGCTAGCCGTGTCTTGAAATTATAAAATTTCAAACATTGGAGCTTGCATATGTTCCCCGACTGCTGGACCGGCTGGCGGTGCTCCATAATCATGGATTTAATTTGTAAATTTTCTAGCACCAACATAGGTGCCAATAATGGCACAGTTATTGGGTGCCAGAAAATTTTCATTAATTAAGATTCTATAATCTATTTTCTTGAACCATCTAAAGATAACCAGCGGATACATTAAAGCACAAATTATATTATATATTAAGTAACAACAATAGTTTTATGGAAGTCAGATGAGGAAAGGGACCCTAAACGATTTTAATTAAAAATTTTAAGGATCTCTATTTTTCTCTAGCTTTAATTATCATCTCATTTGCCTTTTCTTTTGCTGCATCTATTTCAATAAGAAATCTAACTTATTTATATTGTACAAGAAAAAAAAATAAGGCCTTGCAAAACGTTCAATGTTGTTTGTGAGTAAGCTATAACTAGAAATTATACTTTTGAAGTTTTTTTTTTTTTTTTTTATTTAAGACAAATGATTTTGATTTTTACAAAGTATTGAAAATATGAATAGAATAAACTTATGCAACAAATTGATTTGAGAATAAGTTGGCATACCATTGTTATTTATTTTTGATTAAAAAAATTTTATATTTGATTTCTATTTTAAAAGATCAAGGTGAGTTATAGATAAAGGGGGAAATACTAACTAAAAATGGCCCTTTTTGATTTTAGGCTTGCTGCGTAGTAGAAGTGGCGTGGCACCTTTGATGACTAACTCTTGTCTTTCATGTGGGTGCATGGATGGTAACATAATTACTTTTGCATTAAGTACTCAGTCAAGAATTTATTGATACTTATACTAGGTATTTTTTTCTAATCAAGCATGGATATCTTCATATTTATAAATGTTGCATTTTTTAGGAGGTGTTATGATATATGTGACATCCATACCTAATTTATTAAGATATCTTTTAGATTGAGGAATATATAAGCATAAAATAAACTCATGAGCAAGAGTCTCAATTAACAACATTTTTTATTAGCAAATGGAGATTATTTTAACTGGTAAAAAATTTATCAGTATACATGTGATGGCTATAAATTATAGAAGTAACAAGGTCATTTTTTAATATTTTTTCGTCTTTTCTTAACCCAAAAAAACATATATATATTTAATACAAGGAAGATGAATTATGACAATGTTAAAAGTTACATATTGAGATGATGACATGATTTGTTTACTTTTGAAACAAATTTAGAAGAAATAAAAAAAAAAGCAAAAATATATAACTTGATTAACTTGGACAAACGGAAAATCCAACTTGATTCTCCTCTATATGAAATCTTCACTGGAATAATTCACCATCATCATCATGATGGACTCAACTCAACAATTTTATAGCTCAAAGTGGAGGGGAAGAAATGAAAAAGAAAATTACGTTTGATCAAAACTTCGGTATTTGTTGTCAATTATATTGTCGAAATTCAATGAGATTTAGTTTGCACAGTTTGCTGTTCAACATATGATAACCAACGCCAAACTTTACAATTATCTCCATTTGCCATTAAAAGCCACATCTTTGCTTTATTTTTACTTCTTGTCTCTATTCTCCAAAGCATATCTGTAGTAATTTTCTACACTAGTCCTCCTATTTGTAGGTAATTATTCAGCTAATCTTTTAAAAAAATAAGGTAAATTCACTGTACTCTTATTCTTAAATCATTTTTTTCCCAATTACACAATACACGGGTTAAGATTATAAATTTACCCCCATTTTGTAAATATTACCTGAATTATATCTTACAAATGGTATTTTCCTTTCTGCAACTGGCTATATTCCAATGCTAGTATTTGTCCAAAGAATAGACTCTCGAATGGCTTCATTGAATAAAAATATTTCAATTTCTTGTATTTATTGAAGCTTATCATCTCTTACATTCAAAATATAACTTAAATAATTTAAATGGAAGGAGATGCAGTATATTTTGACTGCAATTTTTCCGTCCATTTTACTATAATTGGGGATATTTCGGTCATTTGCCTTATTTCGTTAGTAATTGGTGTGGTAAAGACTATTTTTTCCCCTTTTTATTTATTTATTTTTTTTGTTATTAACTTGTCCCACTCTTCTATCAAAGAATCCTTACGAGATTTACTTCCCTTTTAAGAGATTTACTTCCCTTTTAAAGCTCTTTGATTTATCTAACTTCTAAGTTCTTTCCATTCTTAATAAATTTTAATAAGTTTTATAATGTGTCATTATTATCTTAGTTCATGTGTCGTGCTTTTTTATTACCATTTAAGGTTGATTAATATCATATCCATCATCTTAATTAGGTCTAGGATTGAAAGATAAACAAATTAAATAGAATACATTAGTTCAACTACAATATAATAATAGCCAAATTTCTTCAAAAGTAAAAAATTAATTTAATACCCAAATAATTACGTACAATTTCTCAATTGTGATTTTTTTAAAAAATTATTATAAGTTCAATTTTTATAATATAAATTGGATCTTCTCGTGTAATGTATGAGTGAGAATCTAGTTTAAGTTATTATATTCAAAGTCTACTATACCTAACACCAATCAATCACGCATGCATTTGATCGAATTGAATCATTATAATTTTTATCTACTTTTTAATTGCAAAAATATTAAATATTTAATTTTCTATAGAATAGGTAATCCAATTTGGCAAGAAAGTGCTGTTTTTATACACTGGTTTTTCCACCCATGGGATGCTTGGGTAACAACAACTGATTAAAAATATAATGAGGGGCAATATATCACTATTGGAATGGAATAAATTAAATAGTATTAGCAAAGAAAAGAATACAACATTAAAAGTTAATTTTAGTTTATTACAAAATTTGGAAATTTTTTGTACACAACATTTGTTATTAGATTTGTCAGTTTAACGTCCTTATACATAAATAAACATTTTCAATTCTAAATGATTTTTCAATACACACACATATTTATACAACAACGGGGGCAAGCACCCTTCTAATAATTTTGTTAGCATCACCCTTTCTACATTACCAAATTAAAATTACCAGATATGAGAAGATGCTAGGTATTAGTATGATTTTTAAAATCACAAAAGGCAATAAAGGATTAAAATCCATAATAAGGTATAATCTAAATTGCAACTTATTTAATTCCTTGAATTTTGATACAATTCTTTCTCCATCTTTACAAATCGTGTGCATGTATTTCCGTTCCTCTCATTTCTTCCTTCCTTGTGGTTCCCAAAACTCTCCTACAATCATGCCGAATTCTTCACCAACAATCAAGAGTCACGAGTTGAAAGAATGAAGATTGGGCAGTTGTTGTTGTTATTGCTATTATTATTATTTTGGATTGGATAGTTAAGATAAAGATTCCATTTTTCTTTTTCTTTTTCTTTTTTTTTGAGACAAAAACTTCCAAATTAATAATTTGGTTAGTTAATTGAATATTAATTCAGATTCAAATTATTTGCTCCCCCCCCCACACACACAAAAACCAAAAAAAAAAAAAAAAGAAAAAAAAAGGACGAAGAGAGTTACTGCCTTCATGCCACAAAGACGTAGTTCTACTCCAATTTTCACAAATATTAAGAAAATATAGTGTTGTATTATATATATTGGATAACTGAATTCAGGAATAGAACAATTAAAGGATTAATGACTTCATAATGAGGTAAGTAAAGTAAAATTCTAATTATGCCGACCAAAATGAGCGGGAAAAATTATTCTAATTGTGGCCACCAACTGTTATATTATATATACATACATATTGGATAATTGAATTCAAAAATAGAAAAAATTAAGCGATTAATGAAGTTATGATGAGGTAAGTAGAGTAGAATATAATTGTGCCAATCAAAATGGGTGAGAAAATTATTCTAATTGTGCCCACCAATTGTTGTATTTTATATATACTAGTCTTAGCAAGTGTGTTGCAAGTGTTTTGTTTTTCTTTATGCTTGAAATTGTATGGATTTTGTTAGCATGAAAGTGGTATATTCTTATTTATCTGCGTCAAATTAACTATATGAATCGAGAGCCTATATATAGCAAAACAAAGTTAAGGGTAAAAGTCTAAGGTTAATTTTGACAACAGCAAAACAAAGTTAAGGGTAAAATGGGGAAGTGAATGTTTTACACTCATTCCTCATTTTATATATTAGTGATTTATATATATATATATATAGAGTAATGCTACACTTCCAGGTTGGTTTACCAATTTTTTCACCGGTTTACAATTTTAACCCTGAAATATCATTACTCAAATTATTTAAATGTCTTAATTGACAGTTTTACTCTTCATATTAATACACAGCTGGTGAACTAATTGATGAACCAACCTGAAGATTTATCATTACTCATATATATATATATATATATATAAGGATTGATAGGGTGAAGAGATCGAATTTGTTGCGTTTAAATTGGACGTGGTGGGAAAAGAATGAACTCAAAAAGTATTTCGTGAAAGAACTTAATTTCCTTATGTATTTTTATTACTTTTTTTTAGGAAGTAGGTTATAGTCATAAAATCATTGTGATGTTCTAATTAAAATTATATAAGATAGGGTAAATTTAATGAATACTTACTAAACTTTGGAAATGTAATTACTTACTCACTGAACTTTCAAATGAAACTACTAACTCATTGAATTTTGGGCAATATTTACTAGCCATCACCGTCTTAACGGCCGTTTACATAAATTTAACGGTGTTAGTGATGTGGCAAACGACCATATTTTAGAAGTTACTAAACACTTACTATACTTTATAAATATAACAATTAACCCACTGAACTTTGATACGTAACTCAAAACTCACTAAATTTTCGAGAATGTTTACCATTCACCAGCTATATAAATACAAATTCCCTTATTTTCTTTTATCCTTGTAGGCTTTTATTTTATGTTTTTCCATTTGTTATTATTATACAAAAATACATGAAAACGCCAATGAGTCACATATATACAACTTCACAGCGTCAAAGCGTATCACAAATTTGAACAAAAAATAATTTAAATAAAGGAAAATTTGCAATAGTTCCAACGCCATAGATTTAGCCAACGACCATTCTGACTCAGTCAAAACTAATTCTTTTAAATCAAAATATTTAGTATAACAGCATGATCAGCTCAAATTTAAATATCAACAAATTGATAGCAAATTCTCTTATAATAGCAAAAAAACTCAAGAAGGGGGGTAAAATGGGGGAACATATTGAAATGGTAACTCAACTATATTGAAATATAGTAAGATATATCCAATGATCAAATCCTAGTATTATAAGATTCCACTTTAGCACTTCGAAAGCTAAAAACCATAACATGAAGCTTATCGTCTGGTAGGGAAATCTCTCAAAACTCACAAACTCAAAATTCAAGATTGCAATGAGAATGACAAGGGGAAACAATGAGCATTATCTAATTAATAATTCATCAAACACCAACATGGGGACAAAAGACATTGGCACTGGGCACCAAATATAGCTCTGAAGAGGAAAGAGATGAATATGCTAGCAAAGAATGTCGTTTTGGAAGATTATGAATGAACACTAACACACCTTTCTATCTTTTAATATGTCAGGATATCCCCCTGCCTCTTTGGAGTCACCATAACAATGAAAGATGGATTAAAATCCAGTCACTGTACAAAATCGCCATTTGCAATTTCAATCTAATGGGACAAAGGAGAAAGAGAAACAAAGCAAAATGACAAATGACAAGAATATAATTTTCTGCATCGACTTTAAGGGATAAAAAGAGGGGAAAAAAAAAAAAACCTTCCATTGTATACAAAAGGTGGTAGAAACATTCCGTTTAGCATTACATGAAGTACCAAATCTCTAAAGTATTTATCAAGTCAAGAACAACAGAAAGCTCAAACATTCAAGAAAGATTAAGAAAGCCAACCAAAGATTACAAAACAAGCCAAAACTACAGTAGCAATAATTTGACGATTCATTTTAAAAGACACTAAAGGTTGAGAATCTCTAACTTGTCACCACTTGATGTGTCTCTGAAGGCTGCCAAAGATATTTCCCTGCAAGAGGGTAAAAACTTATTCCCAAAATTCAATTTAATAAGCAGAAAAGGAATTTTTTTTTTTTTTAGAATATTATACCAGAAAAAATTCAGTCTCCTTCTGTGATTGTGACCATAATATCTTCAATTCCCATCTCTTCAAGTTCCTTCTGAATTTGCTTAGCCGAATCTTTGACAGCTTCTGCACACTGAATTACCTCAATCTTTTGCAATGTTGGAATGTCACAAATACTGGAAGGAATCAACTCCAAATTGTTGCAAAGTTGCAGTACTAGATGTTGAAGACTTGGGAAATGCTCACTTGAGGCATTCCATTCTGTAATTTGTATTTCAGAGAGTTTCAAGAATTTTAGTTGTGGGAATTCGCCTTCAATTGCATCCCATTGATCTCCTTCGAAGGAAGTCCCTTCTAATTTAAGAACCTCAAGGTATTGCAATCTCTCAATTATCTTCATTTGTTCAGGAGACATATGTGCATGAACTAGAGTCAATTTTTTTAGATTTGAGGGAAAACGGATCAGTCTGCTACCTCTATGGCTAGTGGATAGCTTCAGTGACTCTAGCTTATTAAAGGAGTCAAATGAATAACTTGGTGAAGATCCAAGCTTGCCTTTTAATTTCCGAAGATTTGGTGAATATCTCAATATCTTCTCATCTATTTCATCAGAAACTGAGAGTACAGAAATTCTTTCAAGGTTATTATTTATTTGAGAGCTATCACCCTTAGTCGCTTGCTGACGGCAAGACTTGCTGAAGTATGCACCACCCTTGAAATGCACATGTCTCAAACTCACCATATTAAGAAGGGCCTCTGGAATTTCAGTTGCATTAGAAGTGTCCAAAAAAAGAAATTCTAGTTTGTGAAAGTTCTCCATTGATGGTAGTGCAATTGTAGTTGCCAAGTACCTTAAGTAAAAAGTTGCTCAAGTCCTATTACAAAAGGGGATTCCAAGACCCTAAGAACTTTCCAGCTAGATGAGATTAATATGGGATTTAACAAATCACTAACTTGAAGTGCGCGCATATGTAGGCCAAAAGGTGGTATGTAGTATGGATCGAAATAATCATCGTCATTAGGTTCGCCATTGATGATACTCAAACAAAGGTGCTGTTGATGCATCAATAATTGACTGAATTCCAGCTTCGAATCATCATCATTACTGGTAAGAATACAATCAAATCATTGTGATCATCAAATATCATAACCAATGTTAGTAGGCTAAACATATATTAGGTGAAAATGAAAGAGGAAGGAAAAAAAAAAAAGAGAGGAAACAATGAACTTACAGGTTGATCACCTTCAAAAAGTTGTTTTCATCCGCTATTCTCGAGCACATTTCAAGCAATAGATCGTGAATTTTACATGTTTTAACTTCACCTCTAGATCCTCGTTTAGCAACAAGTACCAAGCTCCTATTAATTAGTTTCATTAGACACTGGAGCCCCGTATGATCCAAGCTCCTATCATCTTCCTTCTTTATAAACCCTTCGGCAGCCCACAATGACAACAACCTTTGTACTGGGATCTCCATGCCTCCCTTGAATGCTCGAAAGTAAAGAAAACATGGTTTTAAATGCATTGGTAAATGCCTGTAGCTAAGCTCCAATATTCGGTTGCAGCTATCTGGGTTTTCATGCATATGTGAACTTAAATTTGTAGCAACTTGTTGCCACAAGTGTTGTTTCTCCTCCATATTTGCAAGAACTCCAGCTATGACAACCACTGCAAGAGGTAGGCCATTACAACTTGCTGCAATTCTCTTCCCTATCTCTACTAGTTCCTCAGGACAATTTTTATCTTGGAACACTTTCAATTGTAATAGGTCCCAACATTCAGCTTCTGACAGAAAAGGAAGTTCATTTGTGACACCACGAGATGATGCTATGGGACCAACTTCCATGTTCCGAGTAGTGAACAAGATTCTACTTCCAGTTCCATCATCTGGAAGATATCTTTTCAAATCATTCCACACATCTGTATCCCAGATATCATCTAGCACAATAAGGTACCTCCTTCCCTTTAAACTTTTGTAAAGATTTTCGACCAATTCATCATCCTTCATTTCCTTAAATGTTTCTCTCTTATTCATACCCATTGTGCTCAAAATTTCAATCAACACATTTCTCTTATTATATGTTTGGGAAACAACACACCAAGAACGCTTGTCAAAGTGGTGGACAACAATTGGATCCTTATATAGTATATTTGCTAAAGTGGTCTTACCAATTCCAGGCATCCCAATGATGGAAACAATTTGCAGTCGGTCTGGTCCTCGAACAAGTTGTTGTGCAATTTCGTTTTTTACCTCTTTTATTCCCACAACATTATTTTCCAAAACATATGTTTCTGTGGATTGCAACAATACATGTTCATTTGGATATTTTGTAGGTTCCGGCATTTCAGCTGCACCACTTTTCTTCCTTTCATTGACAGCAATTGCGATATACTGAATCTTCTCTATAAGTTGAGGGAGCCTGAGGGTGAGATACCAAATATGAGGCAATGAGTTAATAACATATTCAACTTCATATGCTACATCCCTGGTTTGTACCAAAAATTGTTGATGTCCTGCTTCCTGCTGCTCAATTATCTCTATGACAGATGAGCCCAAATTCATTAGATCGGAAGAGGAGCTTCTCAATTTGATCGTCCACACCAACAATCATATCAGCCTTGTTATTAATCAGGTCTCGGAGATCATCACAAACAGAATCAACAATGAAGAGTGAAACCAAAGCAGTCCGTGGAGGTGTTTCACTTGGCATCTTTGAGACCATTATGCAGTGCTCCTTGATTTTTGTTTTTAACGGCTCAAACATGGGCAGCAAATTGGAAATAGCATCTATACCATATTCCATTCTCGGAGACTTGAGCATTCTTGGTGAAAATGAAACTCTCTAACTCGTGGACAAGAGCTTCGGTTTCCCCCATTGCATTCTTGATTTCTTCCACCTCAATGGTTTGTGACTGTATATCTCCAATGGAGTGTAAGAAAGTTCCTACCTCATAGATCATAGTTTCCATATTTGCAAATAAACTGAGCACAATTTCCGGTTTCTCAAACATGCCTTCTATGGGAAAGATCCGCATGTGTATAAACAAGGTGAAATAGAAGGAGAAGAAAAAGCTTCCGACCTCATTAACCACAGCTACGATGTCTATTAAGATACTCTTGGTGGGATGTGCCTGCAAATGCATAGCTGTATCACCAAGAAAAGAAATAAGAAATCCAAGCTCTATCCCAAGATTTTTCATAAGAAATCCAAGCTCTATTGGAAGATATTTCAAATGAAATCCAAGCTCTTTACTAAGATTTGGGATAAAAAGAAAAGGACCCTCCGACTCGAGATTTTGGTGGCTCCAAGATGAAATTGACTCAAGATACTGGATGGCTTCTATGATTATAAGGAGGAAGTTAATAAAGGCCACAACATCTTGAAGAATCCTGGGATTGGGAGTAGAAGGAGTAACAACATCATTGGGCATCATAATTTGCTGGTGATTTGGGACAGTGAAGAATACTCTAAGCTCTTGCCCCAGTAATACCAACCGTTGGAATATGTCCCTGATTCTTTCAATCTTATCAGTGTCTAATTCCACCAAGTCTCTGATTTCTGATAAATTTCCGATTTCAAGTCCTTCACGTTGGAAGGAAAAGGTTGAGATATATTCTTTCACAGCTCCATTGAGCACGACAACTGGGATTTGTGAAAGCATGGTACCCATAAGCATGCTAATTAAGTTGCCCATTTTGGGAAAAGAATGCCCGAATTACAGACGATTGATTCAGTAGCTACCAGAAAATTCTAGTGAAGGAAATGTGAACTGAGCAAGGAAGATGAAGAAGACCACCCGGCTGGAAGGGGGGGGGGTGGGATTTGTAGGCAGAAGTCAAATTATTATTATTATTATTATTATTATTATTTTATTATTATTATTATTATTATTATTATTATTATTATTATTATTATTATTATTATTATTATTATTATTATTATTATTATTATTATTATGATTCAGTAGCTACCAGAAAATTCTAGTGAAGGAAATGTGAACTGAGCAAGGAAGATGAAGAATACCACCCGGCTGGAAGGGGGGGGGG
>CAVNYN010276614.1:0-15644 GCA_963692815.1 Nyctanthes arbor-tristis
GTGTAGTAAGAAAATAAATTAGGGTTCTTGTTGGTGGTGGACATAAAAAAAAGTTTATCTAAGTCATTTAATCATTAATCTTTTTAGTAAATAAGAAAAAGATTTAAATTTGTGCTGTGAATAGTAAAAAAGGTGGTGTAGATATAAACACCCAATTTAAATATGAAAAAAAAAGAAAAAAAAAAGAAACAAAAACAAATATTTAACGTCCTACACCATATTACTTTCCAAGATTCAAGCGGCATCCGAACCCAATCAAAGCTACCATGAACACCACTCATCTACAACAAAATATAACAATAAAACACCTGTCCCTTAGCTGGGGCTCGAAATTGCAATATAGCCATAAAAACCATTAGTTATGGAAGCCATATCGGTTAATGTGATTTGTTAAGTCTTATTCTTTATTGTTATTATTTTTTTCCCAGAAAAGATTTGAACATAGGTTTGCTTTGCGAATTAATCTTAGATTGCTTTATTTAGAGGTCAATTGAATACATTAAATAGGCTTTGGTTATGATCTATACTGAAAGAAGCTACAAGTGTGAAGATAAAAGACGTCGATGCTCATCATGATCAATCCAATTTAGCCCACTTTTTGCAAGTTCATTTGCTTACCGAGTAATTAAACCATGATAATATTTGTAGAATATATCTGTAAACAAAAAGACATTGGAAAATAAATTAGTTTTGTTGTCTCATGCGGCGATTAAAGTGGTCTGAGGAAGAAAAAGGGCTCTCGAAATTTTCTTTCTAGAGTGTTAAAAATAGTGTTCGAAATTTTCTTGCTAGAGTGTTAAAAGTAGTGTTCTTCCATTTCTTTTTTTAAAAAAAAAAATTGGATTGATGATCGATTTTGGTTCTTTGTTTAATTTTAAGAAAAATTAAGAAGAAAGGATAAAGAATTAAAGAAAAACGTGGTGTGCAAAATAAGAATTATTATTATGGTAGAAGATTAATTAATATAATTAAAAGGTTAGCAAAGTAATATTAGCAATTTGTTCCCAAAAAAAAAAGTAATATTGGCAGTGCCCATTTTCTCACTTTTTGTAAATGAGAAAAAAAGGTAATATAGTTTTTATAGTGACAATATAATTGCTCTTTAATAATATTTTCATGATTAACAATAAAAAGTCATACTGCAACAAGTGATTTTTGTGGGTTGTTGCAATTTAAGCCCTAAAATTCCTGCTATTAAATGTGCATTCAATTCATCATGAAAAATACACAATTTAAAGAACAGGAGAAATCCCTTCTCTTTCATAGAAGTATTTAAATAGATAGGAGATTAATTAGGAAATAAGAACCAATTGGGCCTTCGTTGTGCGTGCGGCCTAGTCCATACGGCCTCATGATAGTGCGTGCTGGCACGTGGCTAAACTGCACTTTCTGAGACCGTCAAATGGTGCGACCGCATAGCACTATCTTGTGCGGCTACATAGGATGAACTGTGCCTAAGAAATTGGACAACTGTGCAGCCGCATTGATTTTGTTTGTGTGGCCGCTTGGAGCTTTCCGGGGCAATTCTCGGAATTTTCAACTTTAGTCCCTATATCTTCGATCATCCTTTCTTTTGATCCTCAACTTCTTTAGATCACCAATTTAGTCTCCAAGTTGCTTCATTGCATATTCCGCATCCGAATCTTCCATCATGGTCTTTCCTTTGTTATTTTTGGATCTCTATTGTAGCGATTTGTTCCACCCATAACTTTGAAATTTCTACATTTGAGCTCATGTACTTAAGATCTTATCACTAGTACTTAAAATCATTCTACTGTTTGAGATTACTTATGATTTTTAAAACTTTACACATACATGCATAGATGCGATAAGATATTTCAAAAAGACATGTTGCTCATGCTTAGGTGTCCAATCCCATATTGCTCAAATATTTGTTAATTCAATCAATGTTCCAAAATTTGTAGTGCACTTTTTCTCTAGCAAGGCGTGACAAAGTCATGAATGATGAATCAATGTTGCATGTTAGACAAAACAAGTGGGGCATATGGATAGAAGAAAAAGTGATAGGAGCATGTAGTGAATTGAAAATTCCGACCGAAAAACACAAGGAATATATAAAGCAAGTAAGGGGCACATGGATTCATCCTCTGCACAAAAGGCAAAGTATTCGATGAGCCCAGAAATAAAGCTTGTCATATCACATTCTTTCAAGCTTCAACAACTGTCTTTTTTTGTCCCTTTCTCTTATGTTTAATACCTTAAATTAAACTATATTATTATTATTGTTTAATAGGGGTTTGACAACCAGCTTCATTATAATACTAATTGATGTCATATTGACAAAAAAAATATATATATATATATTAATATCACGTATTTTTTTTAATGTACCACATTCTTATTGCATTCTTTAATTTAATTCTGCATGACGTTGTCTTTTAATATTTTTTGCTGCATTATTTCATTCAATTATTCATTACATAAAAACTTTTTATTTTTCCTTCATTCGAAAAATTTTGTTAACATACTTTAAAATTATAAGAAAACATATAATTATACTTTCACATTTGTAACTCTTTAATTATTTAAACTATCTAGGATTTCTGTTAATGGAATTTTTATAAAGAAACTGTCATTGTTTACAAAATGAAATAATTATTAAAAGAATTATTATAAATAAAACTATGACATAAAAATTGTAAGGTTCTAAATATAAAAATTTCTGAAGTAATTGGACGTTAAATGCATTTAATGTATGATATAGTTAGTAAACTTTGTGGTGTAAATATAGTCACTCTACATTATTTTAGATTGACATCAAGTAAAAGTATGAAACATGACACCGCACATTATGATAAGAGTTATGCGAAAATATAATGGACCCATTAAAATAACTGGAGATTTTAAGTCTAATAAGTTATATGAATATTTATTTACGCTTCTTTAGAACAAACAAAATGTGACACATAGATAATTTGTATATGTTTGAATTGCAAAGAGAAATAGATATTTTTTCTAGTGTCAAAAGGAGTTGGACCGCCACCCTATACTCTCCTTCCTAGCACATGGCTCACTCAATTTACCTTGTGTCCAGCTTAAGTTTTAAAAAATGTCAAATAAAATAAAATAATAAATAAATAAATAAAGAACTCGAATGCATCCAAGCAAATAGACACTAATGTTTGTTTGCATATGGGTACCGACAAGGGAATGCTTTTCTATAAAGACATATCAATTTCAGTATATGGGGTTGGATTATAATTAAAAACAGTTAAGTCATGAAACGATATGTAATTTCATGCATGTCAGCCCCCCTCCTAAAAAAAAAAAAATTATTACCTTATTTTCTCATATTATCGACGTCTAACGGTAGCAGAAGTATTTGAGAAATTAATCTTGATTCAAAATTGAGGACAAGACTTTACAAATACAAGTCAAACACTATTATACATAATATGTTGTTATTATAGTTATACAACACAAATACAAGTCAAACACTATTATACATAATATGATATTATTATAGCTATACGACAACTATTGTGGGCTATCAACAACGAAACTTTGGCCATATATTGAAATATCGATCACATACATGTATCTTCTCTATTCTTGAGACGATCCGGCCACAAAACTCTTAATTTAACACTTACAAGATTGTTAAAGGGAAAGAGAAAGAGGGGTGAGTATAAAGTACCCAATGAATAACATGTATTAGCTCATGATGAGACCCGTAACTGTGATATATAAAGATACAAAATGATCACGATCACATAACATTGTCATAATACTACAAAAATTACCACATAGTAAGGCCAAATGGGTAGATAGCACCATTAGCGATGCTAAAAAATAAGAAACAATCATTTATCTAAAGTAATTGTACAAAATTAAGTATCGAATGCCAAAGCAATTTAAGGAAAGTGTGAGTTTCGAAAAAGGGAAGTCAAGACATGTGTTACTCACCTCTCAAAGATTCCTTAAATAATACTAAGTGGAAAAATGCATTTAAAGTCTTGACGTTCCTCTATCAAAATTGTTCTTTAAATTGGAATCTTCCTATATATATGAAAAGTAGCATTTTTCAAGTGTAAAACTAAGTATTTGGTGAGTTTTTTGGGTAGTTTTCCTCTCCATAATATTTTTGGACGAATTTAGATATTTTTGGAATAGAGAGGGGTGTTTGGAAAGGCTTGAGAAGCTTTGAGGAATTTCTCTATTAAATTCCCTATTCATAAGATCAGGATTTAGTTGTTTTCAATAAGTCTTTGAGTTTCGCCAATCACAGCATACGTGGCTCGATTTGGCACCGTATACTGAAGGAAGCGATGTGGCCAAATATAGTTCACTCGTTTATTACTCAGGAAATTCTTATACTTTGCATTGTCTTGTAATTAAATTACTGTACTTTAATTTATATTGATCAAGGTCCTTTCACTTTCTAAGTTTTTAAAGTAAGTCTAACTCTTAACCCCCAGTGGCTAGTTTGTTTATAAATATATTCGAAACTTATTGATCTAGAATTAAAAATTTGTTGAGATGTTAGAATACATGTGATTATTTTTTATTAACAGTCAATTTTTTTATAGAGCGCTATATGGTTTCATAGAAATTGGTGTAATAGTTAGACCACCCTTTTATATCTATCTCATTATTTGGACTCCCATTTAGCTCATTGAACTTCCATTGAATCGGGAAACAGGTTTGACTCACGAAAATGAATATTAACTGAAAAACCAAGCCTCCATTCATCTCACTCATTTTCATCTCGTTGTTAATTCAACCCCTCATCAACAAGTCCATTTGCCACCATCTAATATTGACACTCGAGCCGTCAAGCATCATTAAAAAAAAAAAAAAAAAAAAGAGGTTGGTACTCCAAGATTAATGAGTGCTTAGTCAATACTCTCAATTCTCAAAGAACTACAAAATTTTTCCATCGATAGCCTTACTTCCGAACTTTGAGTCAGTTACTTCGACATATCTAATAATAATGTGACGGCAATTAACAAAGAGCTGCTTCCGAGGCCTCACAATCACTAATATATAAAAGAGGGAATGAGTGTGAAAGATTCACTTTCCTCTTTTACCTTTGACATTTTTTATTAATGTCAATAGTATCCTTAATTTTAATGTTTAATTCATATATATATTATTATATATATAAAGGCACTTAAGTTGCCTTCTTATTTTTGTCTTCCATTTCAGTGTTGTAACTATCGTGACAGCACTGCCTCCTGCCACAGCCCATTTGATTTTTGAGCTGATTGCACTTTTTCCCTAGCCTAAAATCAACAATTTTGTATAAGAAAAAGTTTTTAACTGAAATTGGACTAAAAATTAATAGTTAGTCCAATAAAAATTATATTAAATGCATTCCAACTTTCACTTTTATATAGACTCAGTCAAATAATATTATATTCTTAATCCGATGTGGGATTTCATCTATCTTAAATCACATACCTTCCATTTTAATTTTATAAAGTACACCATCAATCGTTGTTTACTATTAACTCGATGTGGGACACAATTCAATTCTCTTTGGAAATTGCATTTCTAACATCCACTTTTATAACACTTAATTTTTTCTATTTTATTATATAATCCGATGTGGAAATCTGTACATCCTAATATGCATATATTATTATATATATTTGTTTTAAAAAGAAATCCGCCTTAAATCACATACCTTCTATTTTAATTTTATAAAGTACTCCCTCAGCCGTTGTCTACTATCAACCCAATATGGGACACAATTCAATTCTCTTTGAAAATTACATTTTTAACATCCATTTTTATAACACTCAACCTTTTTCTATTTTATTATGTAATCTGATGTGAGAATCTGTACATCCTAATATGTACATATTATTATATATATTTGTTTTAAAAGGACACTCATATTAGATTTATGTTTATTAGTTATTACATATATATCTCTTCATTAGGTAATATTATATTCTTAATCCGATGTGGATTTTCATTCGCCTTAAATCACATATCTTCCATTTTAATTTTATAAAGTACACCATCAGCTGTTGTTTGCTATTAACCTGATGCGTAACACAATTCAATTCTTCTTGGAAATTACATTTCTATTATCTACTTTTATAATACTCAACTTTTTTATATTTTGTTATGTAATCCAATGTAGGAATTTGTACATTCTAATATGCACATATTATTATATATATTTATTTTAAAAGGACACACATATTATATTTGTGTTTATTAGTTATTACATGGATCTCTTCATTAGACAATTTGTAAAATTTCCAACAACACATCTGAAAAAAATTAAAAAAATAAATCCGCCCTCGTTGAGAAAAATTCTTAGCTCTTCCCCTGCTTTTTCCCCCAATTTTCGCTGCAAATTTCCTTCTTTCTCTTTTCATCTTTCCCTTTCGAGTGCCTAAGGATTCTTATTTCTTAATCTACTATTCTAATTGTTAATTATCTCCATACTTTTGATTATTTCCTAATCCGTTGTTCTAAAATCTCTACCATACGCATTTTATTTTCCTAAATCAACGCTAAAATATTTGTGATAATGCATCTTAATTTCCTAAATCAATAATAAAATCTTAGCGATTTATTTTCTTTGACAAATAGAAGTTCATATGGGCTTGGGCTATTGATTTCAAGGTTCGATTGGTTGAGAATTTAGTCTAGAGGCTCCGGTAGATTTAAGAATTTGGTCTAAATACTTAAAGTGAATTCAAAAAGATATTAGACAAGTAGAAGAATACTGGAATGGTGAAAAAATTTGTTGGATTATCCATTTTAAAAAATTCGGTTGTTTGAATTAAAGCTATCAATAAATTTCTCAACTGTTTATTTTTCTGAATTATCTTTACTATATCAATTCAATATATGGCATAATCTCTCTTATTTATAGTGTAGATTTATTAGTTCATGAGAAATTTCAGATCTTATTCTGTATAGATATTATATTATCATCACTTTAGTTGATCAATACAAACTAAGGTCTGTTAGTTTTATCTATCTCGAATTAAAATCGTACTCTTTACTTCAAATATTTGTTCTAAGCATGTGCATTCTTTATTTGTGGATTCTTTATATAGGTTTGGCACATTTATTTTAACAAACGACATGAATATACCTACTCTAATTTTTGTTATATAAATCTAATCTAATATTATTGTTGTTTCAAGTTTCTATGGATATAGTTGTTGTTGGTTAGGGGAAGTTTTCGTGTTTGAGTCCTATAGTTGCAGTCATGTTGTACAGGTGAAGATTGAAGTCTTCTCTTTTTTTCTCTTAAATTACATAGAAATTTTTTGATGTAATATCTGGTATCTATGTTTTATGTTGCTTTGAAAGTATATGTTTGAAAACTGTAAAGTTTTCTTCATTTCTCCCTTAGAATTTGATATTATTGAATAATGATCAAGTGTTATTGGCTAATTTTTATGTTTTATGCAATTATGGCATGGTAGAAAATAAAATAAGAAAAACTTAGAAGGAAGTACAAGAAGTTTTTAAGCACGATTGGTGGTGTTTCGCAACCAAAGTTGTAATCTTTTGAAAGTTAGACAACTCATTTATTATTATTATTGCTTCCTTATTTTTTACAGGGAGATAAGAACAGAGAATTCATTTAGGTTCTCAAAAAGTTGGATAATACAGGATTTAGATACAACTAGCTTGAGGGCCACATGTTAGACTGAATTTCTTACTATTGGAGCATAATATTTAAACTTTTACACTTATTTTTGAATGATATGGCCTTCAACGAAGAGCAATCATAAAGATTGATTATCCAAAATCTAGAGCTTTAATTTAGTTTCAGAGATCAAAAAAAGACCCACTTTTAAATTGGGTTCTTATTGAAATTTGGATCCAACTAATGTGTCGGTAGTTTTTCAAAATATTCACTGAAATCTTTGTTATTTTTGAATAAGTTTCTTATTTTTTCCTTCATTATCTCTTTTTTGGTAATCATAGAATATACATAATCGGTTCTGCCAGCTATATATATTTTGAGTTTTTTAGCAAGCTGTATGAAAATATTTTATAAACATCGTAAATACTATTTATATATAGTTTGTTGGGTATTATTATAAGTTTAATTAGAATATGTTCGTTAGGTTCACAAATATGGTAAAAACTGTGTTTATAAATTGACCCAAATTATTATATTACTATAAATTGGGAAATTACAAGTGCATCCTAACAATATTAGCTTTTGTTAATTTCATTTCATATTTAGCAAGCAATTAACCCACTTAATAATTAAATAAACCATGTCATAATCAATAAATTTTAAGATTCCACAATATACTGAAATAGGAGGGAAAAACTTTATTAAGATACTATATGGTCAAGCCATACTATATGGTGTTAGATCGAGACTAATTGTTTGACACAAGCCTATATCATCAAGTTAATCAATATATTAGAGATTATTCATTTTAAAAGTACAGTGGAATATATATTGAATTCTTTTTCATTTTTAAATATCCGTTACTTGATGGTCTATTCCATTTTTACTTATCATTTTTAGAATATCTTCCCGTGCAATGCACGGGTGCAGTACTAGTAAATAATTATGTCATTAATTAGTATTTTGTTTAGTACTAATTGTGTAATAAATAATATTTATTAAGTAATAATTACTTATGAATATGGTTTTTTATTTTTATTGAACTCATAAATTTTTTCACTAAATAAATTTAATTTGTTTACAAAGTTTTTATTATAATTTTTTAATTTGAACTTAAAGAAAAAAATTATTCCATTTTGTTTTATTTAAAAATATATTTTTCTATTAAAAAAAATTTACACGAATTTTAATATACTTTGTCCATGTAACCCCCCACCATACCTTTGTCCCTATAATTTTTTTAAAAGGAAAAGTTCAAAGTGTATATAATTATTCTAATTCTAAAAAAAATCTATATATTTATAATACTAACTAAGTGTTGGGTTAATTTTTCACGCCTAAACCTAACATTCTAAGGGAATTAGAAATCTGATATCAAGTTGATATCGCTAATGTCTCATTTATTTTTCTATTTTTATTTTTGTACACCCTAATAATAATCTATATATTTATAATACTAACTAGGTGGTAGGTAAATTTTTCCAGCCTAAAATTAGCATCCTAAGGGAATAAGAAATCTGATGTCATGATGATGTCAAGCTGATGTAGCTGATGTCTCATTTATTTTTCTGTCTTTATTTTCATTAACCCTAATAATAATCTATATATTTATAATACTAACTAAGTAGTGAGTTAATTTTTCCCGCCTAAAACTGACATCCTAAGGGAATAAAGAATATGACGTCATAATAATATCAAACTGATGTCGCTGATATCTCATTTATTTTTCTGTTTTTACTTTTGTTCACCCTAATAATAATCTATACATTTATAATACTAACTAGGTGGTACGTAAATTTTTCTAGCCTAAAATTAGCATATTAAGGGAATAAGAAATCTGATGTTATGATAATGTCAAGCTAATGTCACTAATGTCTCACTTATTTTTCTGTCTTTATTTTCGTTCACCCTAATAATAATCTATATATTTATAATACTAATTAAATGGTGGGTTAATTTTTCCCGCCTAAAACTAACATCCTAAGGGAATAAGGAATATGATGTCATGATGATATTAAACTGATGTCGCTGATATCTCATTTATTTTTCTATTTTTATTTTCGTTCACCCTAATAATAATCTATATATTTATAATACTAAGTGTTAGGTTAATTTTTCAGGCCTAAAATTGGCATTCTAAGGGAATTAGGAATATGATGTCAAGCTGATGTCGCTAATGTCTCATTTATTTTTCTATTTTTAATTTCGTTCACTCTAGTAATAATCTATATGTTTATAATACTAACTAGGTAGTGAGTTAATTTTTCCCGCATAAAACTAACATTATAAGGGAATAAGAAATCTGATGCCATGATGACGTCAAGCCGTTGTCGCTAATGTCTCATTTATCTTTCTGTTTTTATTTTCGTTCAGCCTAATAATAATCGAATAATACTAACTAATCTATATTTTTTAATATTAACTAAGTGATGTATTAATTTTTCCCGTCTAAAACTGACATCCTAAAGGAATTAGGAACCTGATGTCATAATAATGTCAAGCTGATGTATTTAGTGTCTCATTTATTTTTCTGTTTTTACTTTCGTTAACCCTAATAATAATCTATATATATTTATAATACTAATTAAGTGGTAGGTTAATTTTTCCCACGTAAAATTGGCATCCTAAGGGAATTAGGAATCTGATGGCATGATAATGTCAAATTGATGTCGCTAATGTTTCATTTATTTTTCTATTTTTATTTTCGTTCATCCAAATAATAATCTATATATTTATAATACTAACTAAGTAGTGTATTAATTTTTTAATTTTGTATAGTAATTTTTAATAATCTACTTATCTGCTCATCTTAATCTTTTTTTTTTTCAAATTTTCAGAATTTTGTTTATTACAACTTTTAATTTTGCATAGTAATTTTTATTCATCTCCCAGTTGTTGAGACGGAACTTTTGGCCTTTAGAGATATTTTAGATTTCGATTAACCAAATAAGTGTATCAATCAAATTCTTAATTACCTATTTCATTGTTTTTAACTGAGTAAATGCGGTTGTACATATTTTTCTTTTAATTAATTTTTAGTTCGAGTAATCTGGTTGATGGACTTATATCACTCTTGTTTTTTATCGTTTAATTAATTGTTTGATTTAGTTTGTTTAATAAATAAACTAATGATGCTGAAACAACTTTAGTACTCACTACAAATTTGGACTAAGTATATTTTAATTACTAATTACTTCCTCCGTCCTACAAAGATATTCCATTTATATATTTCATATAAATTAAGAAAATATCATTTAATATTATTAAAAATATACAATTTAACAATATATTTTCTAATACTTTCTTCGTCTTAAAAAGATATTCCTTCATTCCTTTTTTATTCGTCCCAAATTATATTCTTCTTTCCTAAGTTAATTTTTTATTTTTCTAATATACCCTCATTTATTGTATATAATAATCAAAAACAAAGAACAAGTAAAGTGAAATATTAAATAAATCAAAGGGTATATTAGGAAATATATTGTTAAATTGTACATTTCTAATAATATTAAATGATATTTTCTTAATTTATGTGAAAAATGAAAGGAGAATATCTTTGAGGAACGGAGGGAGTATATCATTTGATTTATTTAATATTTTACTTTAATTGTTCTTTATTATTGATTACTATGCACTATAAATGATGGTGATGCGGTTTGATTTTACTGTCTGTTCTATGATAGAGCGTCCCTTTTATAGAGCTCTCCTAGGCCAAATTTTGGTGGGCCTCTAGGGTTTTGAAAAGTTCTAGAGCCTTCATAGAGGTCGTTTGTTACACAATTATCGTATCAATTATCCCGGCAAAAGGGTTAAAATGCTAATTTTAACATAGTAGCTTGTACTTTGCTTTTCAAATGTTTTATCACATGGGTTGACTCCATGACGCGTGAATTTTCATGACGTTCATTTGACTCTTTAGTTCATTAATCTTGTGTTATATGCTCAATTTGCAAACGTCTAAGTGCGTAATTGGAGAACTGATCTTTTTCTATGGTGGGGGATTATAATATTTGAGAAGGCATTTTTAAGGGGGGAGTTTGACTTGAATTCACTGGAAGACGAGCGGAGCATTTGGGAAGCGCGAATTGAGAACGAGCAGTAGCCACATAGATGTGGATATGTCCATTACTGTGAAAGGATCTAAGAACCGAGCTCATGTCGGCCATAAAGTGTATAAGGTGGTCTCATAAGACTATGTTATCTGATAAGAGCATGAGTAATGGCCTAAAAAGGCCATAGATATGGTCTGATAAGGGCACGTACACTAACTTGAAGAGGTCGTACGAATAATAAGAGCATTTACACGGACTTGAAGAGGTGTAGAACTGGTAAGAGCATATACACTGACTTGAAGAGGTCGGTCGACTAATAAGAGCATATACCCTGACTTGAAGACGACTAATAAGAGCATGATCACAGACTTGAGGACGACTAATAAGAGCATGAGCACAAACTTGAGCATGACTAATAAGAGTATGAACACGGACTTGAACTCGACTAATGAGAGCATGAGCATGGACTTGAACACGACTAATAAAAGCATGGACAAAGACTTAAGCATGCCTAATAAGAGTATGAGCACGGCCTAATAAGGGCATGAGCACGGACTAATAAGAGCACGAGCACAGCATAATCACAGACTAATAGGAGCAAGAGCACAGACTAATAAGAGCATGAGTACGGAGTTGAGGAGGTTGTGTAAGTGGTCTAATAAGACTATGTACATTGATCTAAAAAGATCAAGAACACTGACCTAAATAGGTTGTAGAAGTGCTCTAATAAAACCATGTATATCGATATGAAAAGATCAAGAACACCGACCTGAAGGGGTTATAGAAAGTAGTCTGATACAACCCATGTGCAGTGACCTGAAGAGGTCATAGAGAGCCAAAAAAGCAGTAGTAGATGTCCGACGTAAGGACCGCACACTAATGAAGAAAGGTTTGAGAACCAAGTGACCGTTCATAGATCGAGTGGACGTAGAGTGGTCATAGGTCGTGAAGAGCGATCAAAAAATTGCATTAAAGCTATATGGGTATCACTTATTGTGTGGATGAAGATGCGTGAAGAGCGATCTGAACACTATGTTGGATGGGGTATAGGTCAATAAGAGCGATCTAAGAACTATATATTGAGTGGACGTAAATCGATAGCAAGAGCGACCGTGCACCACTTAGGGTGGACGTAAGTCTGCTAAAAAACGAGCGACCGTATACCACTCGAGGTGAACGTAGGATCACTAAAGAACGTGCGATCATGCACCACTCGAGGTGGAAATAGGACCGCTAAAAGACGAGCGATCGTGCACCACTCGGAGTGATGTAGGTCCACTAAAAGACGAGAGACCATGTATCAATCGGGGTGGACGAAGGTTCGCTAAAGATCTAGCAACCGTGTACCACTCCGGGGTGGACGTAGGTTTGCTAAAGAACGAGTGACCTGGGAGCTATCTGGGAACCACTCTAAAAGGTAGACATAGATCGCAAAGTAGTGATCTGAAGAGATCGCCTAGTGAAAACTAAAGAGATTGTTGTCCTCCTCGGAGAGCCAAGCATGATCATCTGTAAATTGTTATGGGGTGACCTGAGAATAGATCTTAACCAGCTATAGATCCCCGATAAAACATAAGAGATAGCCATCATAAGATCCCAACAGAGAGAACATAAGATCTCGATAGAGGTAGCCAACAATTGATGTAGTTTGATTTCGCGTGTCCGTTCTATGATATAACGTCCTTTTTATAGAGCTCCTCTGTCGCGAACCCTAGTGAGCCTTTAGGGTTTTGGAAGATTCTAGAACCTTCATGTAGGTCGTTTGTTACACAATTATCATATCAGAGGGTATATTATAAAACTAAAAAATTAACTTAGGAAAAAGGAATATAATTTAGAACAAATAAGAAAGGAAAGTATGAATATCTTTTTAGGAGGAAAAGAATATTATATTATTATTACATGATTCTATTATTTAAATAGCCCTCACGTGTATTTATCGCAAGTGGTACACATGCCCCCAACGGAGATAACTTGGAAAAACCACATGCAAACATGAGACAAAATTAAGTTCCTAAACGTGGATTATCTATGTACTTTATTAACAATGTTTTTAGTGCCTAAATCTTGTATTCTTTATCACAATCTTTATCCATTTATGTATTTTATGTTATAAAAATAAAAACAGTAATTCTAGAGAAATATGAATAAGTGACATTTTGACGTGATGAAATTTCATTGGATAGTGATTACATGGATATATTTCAATAATTATCCAATGAAATCGTGTCACACATATAATGTCACTTATTCATGTTAAATTTTCATGTTTCCCTAAAATTTTTAAAATAAAAACATAAAAACTTGAATTTGTTGGGATTTTTTTTTCGATCGATCCGATCACGAAGGATTAAGAGATGATCCAACGAAATAACAAACCATATATATAAACTTTATAATAATTTCAGGGTCGTGTTGCGGAGCCAAATTCATTATGTACGAATTGTTGATACTGACTTAACAGGCACGAGTTAGTTTCATAGCATTTTTGTATAATTTCAAAACTCGTTAATGTTGCTAATATGTAAACGAAAGCAGGTAAGTGTTGTCGGTCCAAGACTGATATAATTGTGTAAAGTCTTTGATACTCTTTATCATTTCTCTTTATAATCCCACCTATCACTGATTTGACTACTTTTCATCTATAATCACAAATTTTAAACTTATATTAAATCTACACCACTCATTTCACATATTTATAATTTCTCTTTATAATTCAATTTGAATAAATAGCTTCAAACAACCCCTTAATTAAGCTTAAATCTGAACGGGCGTATATTAGATAGGAGCCGAAAATCTTGGGTTCACGCGTTATTTTTTGTTTTAAAGGAAGGGGGGAAAAGGGGAGAGTATGATGCAGGGAATGTGCAGAACATGGGATACATCTCATGCTGCTCCACTGTCTCACCTTTGTCGCATCCCATCTCTCTCACGCTATAGTCCTCTTCTTCTCTTCTACATGTGCTCTCCCCATGTGCATTGCCCCCACCCCACTCAATCTCTTCTAACGCCTAAACTAAGCCCTTGTTTGATACTCTTTAACAAAACACATTATAATCTCATTTAGCACTGATTTGACTATTGATTTGACAACTACTCATTTATAACCACAAATTTCAAACTTCTATTAAATCCACATCACTCATTTCACCTCTTTATAATTTCTCTTTATAAATCAACTACCATAAATTAAATCAAACATCCCCTAAAAAGATCTTTTATCAGTAGTAAGTTGGTATGTTATCCTATCCCTTGTTGTGCAGACCGAAAAAAATAATTATCTACCCGCGTGTTAATTACTACATGTACCTATCACGTTATATATCAGTTAATTAGTATAATAATCTGCCAATCTAGTAGTAGAATAGCGAAATTTTATATACACGTCTCCCGCTCTCTTCATGGTCTTTTTGGGCCCATATGACATGTGCTCCTTTGGGTCCCCATGGACACCCGGCTACTATTACAACCCTACATTTTCATCTAAAATGACTACATTACCCTCCCTCTTTTTTTGGGCGTAACTGCAAGTGTTAAAATGACTACATTACCCTCCTTTTTTTTTGGGCGTAACTGCAAGTGTTTTGAGTACTGAATAAATACTAAAAACTTTGTACTCCACCAGACGTAGGCATGTACTTGGGGGTAAATGGAACATTAGCAAGTAAATATAGAGGATCCAAGTAACTTTGTAATCCTTTCCAAAAAATTTTGGGGGCGGGGGGGGGGGACTGAGTAATTGGATGCTCCTAAAAAATAGAGGAAATTGCCAACCAAAAAAAAAAAAAAAGGAAAAAAGAAAAGGGAAGTGCCAAAAAAAAAAAAAAAAAGAAGAAGAAGAAAACAGGTGCTTCCAAAACTAGAAATGTTCAAAATGGCATTTTTTCTTTAATTTTTGGACAAAAATACCCCTAAAAATAATGACATCTAAACTGTATAAAATCAAATTCTAAACTATGTAAAATGATATCTAACTATAGATTAACAGTTTAACTGTATAGAAT
>CAVNYN010276617.1:0-14969 GCA_963692815.1 Nyctanthes arbor-tristis
TTATTTTTTCATTATCTAATACAAATATACCACATAAATAATATCACTTATACATATCTTATTTTTATGTCTTTATATATTTTTGATTATTATTAGTCGACCGTTTATTTGTGGTCACAAATAAACAGTCGGACCACAAATAAACGGTCGACTAGTTTGGTTTAGCCTTGACCATCATTTTGTCATTCCTAACATTAATTAATGAAATGTTATTTAAAAATGATTTGTCATTTTCTTTTTCAATGCAAGGGGAAATAAGGGAGGAGTAATAGTGAGAATCTAATACTTCGATACTTAATTCAAACCGCATAATTTGTCATTTTCAAGTATTGACCAATTTGTTCGTCCTTATTTAATTCTAGTCACTTCATCAACCCGTCTACCAATTAATTGAGATATAATTTTCGAGTCACAAAAATATTTACTCAAAATATAAATTTTGACAAAATTTAGATATAATAACCATATTCTATAAATCGTCTCAGGAGTAACTGAACTGTTTTACTACATACGTGAACATCTGAAGTTCAAGAAAGACATGACAAATGAATAAGTGCGTTTACGAAAAAGCCTAAGACTAGTTGGAGATGGTCGAGCACCTCGATCGACTTGCTTGCTAAACTCTACTCAAGTCTTCTTCAAATAGCCTCACACACAACAATAAATCGAGCAGCGGTAACATGCTACAATGTGCTTCTTTCTTGATTGATAGCTTACTGATCACAAGTTTCAGCTTTCCAGAGGATAGCTAGCTTCCAAGTTAGAAAATATATTACACGTATATTGAAATAGTGCATTTTCAAGAATTCTAAAATTCCAAACCACAAGGGTTTACAACAATTTCAAATTTACTGTACAATCAAAAGATAACCTCAGCTAGTACACTGATAGAAATCTTTTCTGGCTTAGACATGTCCTGTTGACTGTAGCAAAAAACTTGTAAAACGAATAATAGTAGCCAAAAACTAAAGGAGCAAACATGCAAGTAGATTCTAGTTGTAAGGAATGTATACCTCAACAAGTCTGCTTGAAGCTATATATATGGATCTTTTTCTTTTGATGCATGATGGTTCTTGGTCTATCTACCTTCACTGTTTATTAACTGGGAAAAAACTCGGGTTGTGCTAATATCTGAAGCACCATCCTCTCCAACCCTGTGAGTGTGACAGCTTGAGGGAGCCGCAGGAATGGCACCAGCTAGCGCGATATCATCAGAAGCAGCAACGGTGATTTCCTCTATATATTCTCGTGGCCTTCTGTTAACTAGTACCCGAAGTGCATGTTCCAAATTCCACAAGACATCACCCATAGTTGGCCTATCAACACCGTATTCAGCCAAACATTTCTCAGTGGTTTCACCAAATATTTTTAAGGAATTTGGTTCTATATGACCTCTAAGATGAGGATCCACAATTTGCTCAACCATTCCCTTTTTCAGCCGTTCCACCGCCCATTCAGCCAGATTCACCTCCTCCCTCTCCAGCAATGGATCCACAGCTGGTCTAGCACATAGAACTTCACAAAGCACGACCCCAAATGAATAAACATCCGATTTGTCAGTAAGCTGCTGCCTCCGAAAATATTCTGGGTCAATGTATCCAAAGCTTCCTTTAAGAGCAGTGCTTACGTGTGTTTCGTCAAGACATGGACCAGACCTTGAGAGACCAAAATCCGCAACCTTAGCAATGTAGTTTTCATCAAGTAAAATGTTTGTCGACTTAATATCACGATGGATGATCCCTCGTGCTGAACCAGTATGAAGATAGTGAAGACCCCGAGCTGCACCAATGCACATTTCTAGCCTTTGCTTCCAAGACAGAGGTGATTGCACTGAACCATACAAGTGACTCCTTAAAGTCCCCTTTTCCATGTATTCATAAACAAGTAGCATTTCAGATTGCTCTTCACAATAGCCAACAAGTGAAACGAGATGCCGATGGCGAATTTTAGACAAAACAGTTATTTCCGTTTGAAATTCTGGGATTCCCTGCCTAGATCCTGGTACACCACGTTTCACAGCAACCTTAGTGTTGTCTCGAAGAGTTCCCCTGTAGACCGTGCCAAATCCACCTGAACCAATTATCAAATCCTTGTCAAAGTTATTTGTTGCAAACTGTATATCACCAAAAGGAATTTTCAAACTGTAATATCCATTTGCACCAGGAGATGAAAGGGCAGTTCTTTCAGATAATGTGCCGTGAGTGCTGCCACCATAAAAGCGCAATGGAGTCCAACCTGTACTTTCCGTACACCCTGGCTTTGGTTTTGATTTTCTCTTTATGCGTTTCAGCATAACTAAAACTGCAAGAATGGCCAAACTCAGTGCAAAACATCCTCCAGCAACTGAACCTACCAAGACCCAATTGCTTTTCTTCATAGATTTCCTTGGAGGAGATACGAAATTCCTGATTTTCATGATCTCAACCCCATTTAAAATAGCATTTTTCCTCAAAGAATTACTCAAGTCAGAAGGACCAATACTAATCTTAATGGAATCTAAATTATCTGCACTTTTCACTATGAAATCAATATAGCAAGGCGAAGCAAGCTGGTGAGATGCAAGTGTAGACAAATCAAGATCTTTATATGCAGAAATCCCATTGATATATACATTGAAGTATAAAGTGTTAAGAGCAATGCTAACAATATCACAGAAATGCAATCGAATAAAATGCATACCAACCACAGAAGAGCTCATTGGGAAATCCCATGTTACATTGAACATAAAATTCCCGTTTTGAACATTCATTTGCTGTGCAGTCATGTAGACACTATCCGGGGCAATTTCCCGAGTTGCCCCACCTGGTTGATAAAGGGGTGGATCACTAGTCCTGGCAAGCTTAGCTGCAGATTTCAACACAAGAAAATCCTCGTCCGAAACCCAACTTCTCCAGAGGGTATCATTAAAAGGGGTTAATTTTAAACCTCCAACATTAATCCTATGAACACTTTCTAAAATCTGCAAAGAAATATTCTGGCTAAATTCTTGTACTCCATTGGGGCCAATCAGTGTTATCCCCCCAGCATCAATGAAAAAATCTTTTGGCGCAGAGAATACCTCAATTCCATTCACAAATGCAAAACCGGAAGCATCAACAGGTGTGAACAGAATTTCAAGCTTTGTTTTATCTATCATCAAAATGAACTCTTTGAGCACAGTATAATTAGCACCAAAATCACCCAATAGAGAAAACCCATTTGCGGAAACCCCAAAATTTGCATTTCTGAGATCATAATCCTCCGAACTGAAAGGAGAAAATTGTAGACGTACAAAATGTGTCCCAGTTTTCTTAATATCAAATACATAAGTTGAAGCAGAAGTGAAAACTCTTGCTGTGGTGTAAAGTACTGAAGAATTGGAAGATGGGTTTGGATGCGAGAGTGAAACTGATTTACCTTCAGACAGAAACTTTTTGCCATTTTTTGAAGCATCCCCAACAAAATATCTGTTATCAATTGTAACATTGCTCATGCTTGATCCACATAGTATGAGGTAATCATCTTGAGGTGTAAAAGCAGCTCTTGAGACAAAAAAGAGGGAGAAAGCTAGAGAGAGAAGGTGAACAATTTTGGCATCCATTGATGTATAATTTTGCCTTCCTGAATCGGCATTCAAGGAAAGTGAAGATTTACACAGAGTGGATTAGAGTGGGAAACAGACGAGAAAAAGTGACGCATTTTTTTTTTGCCCTTTTTCTTTTCAACAGGGAGTCCACGGAAAGTGACACGCAAGTAATACTAAAAATTTTTGTACTATTTCAAGAAAATGGAGCTGGAAGAGGGAAAATTTTATGTGAAAATAATTCCCAGGAACAGAATGCAAGCTCCAGTTAACGCGTTTTCCACGCTGAGGATTAGGCTATATGGTCTAATGCATTAATGTATTCTCAGCTACAACTAAATTCGCAGTCTATATTCTATGCCCGTGCGTTACATACTACAAGTCTTTAAGTGTACTTAAAATTTCATCTGAGATTTTTTTCTTTTCCCGCCTGGGGTGCTTCATCTATGTTAGAAATAGACAAACAAGAGGTTGAAAATAAATACACGGATTTTGTAGCGGGTGGTGTTTCAAGATTTGAAGGGGACATTTGGATTTTGGAGAAAAGTAGTAACTTTACCGTGCGACTCTGTTCAAATGTAAATGCAAGAACAAGACACTTTGACTTGTGAAGCTTCCGCATGTGAAGATAATCATCAACGACGTAAATGATTTGTCCCCAAATTCTTCAAGATATTGATTGATTCTTCGTATTTTACTCCATTTTCCAGTCTTTCAAAGTTTCCACTTGGAGAAAGGAAATTAGTCGTTAGTCAAACACGTTAATACAATTAGAGTTGTTTGGGAGAGATTACAACTTGGCCCCAAGCGTGCTGTGAAAATTCACTGAGTACAATAATTCACTTTTGGTGGCCTATCAAATTGGGGAACAATTATGACAATGAATACACAAATTTAAACCATGCATGTGAATGTGATGTCAAATTTTCTAGATTTCTAATAGTACTTGCTAGTATTTGGTGGTCTACCGACGACAATCTAGCTAGTTTGTCAAAACTTTCCAATGGCTTTTAGTTTGAACTTTTACCATTTTCTCCTCACTCAATATAGACCACACACGTGTATATTTGAAAAGTGTTACTTATGATCAATTAACGTGGCAACACCCACGTGTTTTTTGATATTACAAAGGGACCATAAGAGAGAGAATCGAACCATTAACTAAGGGTTTTAAAACTAACTAGAACACTATTAGACTACATGTGTCTTAGCTGGCGACACATGTATTGTTTATTACTAGCTAATGATCGTATATGTCATTACTCGTTTTATTTTTGCACCTTTATTTCCATGCCAAATAAATAAAGAAGGCGTACTAACAATATTAATTAATAGATATGGACATGGAACATTTATCTAACTTATTTGTATATTTGGGCACTAATGTAATAGATAGCATTGCATTGTGTTAGGGGTGAAACAATAAAGTTAATTTCACATTTCGGCTTCAACCTTTACAATTAATATTGTTTGGGTTCTCAGCTTTTTTTTACAACCTTGTAGGTCCCAACCTTTTAATTAGTACGAGAGCTCTTTTTTTTACAATTCTTATCCATTTCTCTATTAACTACTTAGTTAAATTACTATTATGACCCTTATCTTTTTAAACTAAAAAACAAGGAGTTTAAAAATAAAAAAAAATAAATTATGGAAAAAAATAGAGGGGGTCACACACTTTTTCGCCAGAGATGACAACAAAGTGCTAAAAACCACCGATGTTACATCTCTTACTGTTGTACCACGTAATTACCAGGTGAATGCTAAGGCTCTCAAGTCTTTGAGGAGCACCCAAGCCCAGAAGTCTATTATAGAGTTGGACTCAAGTATCTAAAGAGCACCCAAGCCTATAAGTCTATTACATAGTTGGACTCGAGCCCTTAAAGAGCACCCAAGCACAGAAGTCCATCAGGGAGCTGTCAAGCCCAAAAAGTACTTCAGGGAGCTGTCGAGCCTCGAGTTTCGTAGCTGGCAAGATCTGAAGGCTCTTTGAACATGTGGAGTTCACATTGATTTGGGAACTATTGTTCCTCATGACAGTTGAAATCAGTTGTCGGCAATTGTTAGTTACGTTAGTTTTAAAGACATTGTACAAGGCTGTTAGAACTGAAACCTTAATTACGTTTGTGTTATGTAATAATCCAGGATGGGAACAGAAACCAATGTTTGGCATGCTCCCCTTACTGTAAAAGGCCTAAAAGGTGTCTCAAACACCTATAAATACAAAAGGAGGATGCCAAAAAATGGGATGCTCTCTCGACTTAAGAGGAAAAGCTACCTTAAGAATGATAAAATATGATAAAAATTCAAGAGCTGACTTTCTGCTTCATGTGGCTTAACTTACTGCTCCTAAAAGGGCAGACTCTCAGCTTTGACTTACAATTTGATCTAAACTAAAGTTCCCTACATTGTTTATGTCCCCATTTATCATGTTGACTTGGAAGTTCAAGAATTCCAACGTCAACAGTTACAATCTTACGATCAAGATTTCACGGTATTAAAACATTTTATATTTTTTTTATACAAGAAGGGATATAGGGAAATGGTATGTGTGGTTCGAATATGAAACCTTTCACCAAAAATGTGAATATCTAACTATTATACACTTGTTCGAACCATTGAAACAATATAGGGTGCTTAGGTAAAAATGTCAAATTTGGGGAGCCTAACGAAATATACATGGACTTGGACTAATGAAACAAGTTCAACAATACACCCTTATTTCACAAAAATACATCCGGGTAAATCTGAAATAAAATAAAAAGTACACTAAAAAAAAGAAGGTGAAACTGGAGAATCCACAGCCAACAAACACTAAAACAGAATACAGTTGTATCTTATAAGATTTTATGGGATTCAAATTCTATCATTCAATGCCAATTCAAAAACCTGGATGTAGTGTATATAAATGGATTAACTGTCTCTCAAAATTTTCAATTCTGAGAATAGTTAATTCTGAAGATATCAATGGAAGTGACGAACCTCTATGGATTGAGCCCCCTTCAACGTACAAGAATACGGAATTGCAACCCCCTTCTCAGGTATGTTGCGAAATACATTGAAATTACCTCTTCTACAAAAACAGAGGATGATATTTACTTGCTTCTACGATTAATTACTGCTTGTATATGCTATTTTAATTGTTAACTTTATGTTATTGCCAATTTTGTTTTGTTCAACCTCATGATTGGACGAATGAGTAATAATAAATTAGTAAAATAATAAAGCACCGCTCTTCATGAATTTGGTAGTATCAAAATTTAAACCCGGATTGTTCATCCTTTGGTGGATTAATTAATATATAAACTAGTAAAATTGGGAGATAAAACAAAAAGCAACTAGGAGGTCATGTGTTAGAAACTTCGATTGTATTATGTTAAATTAACTACTGCAGATTGTATCCTTATTTTGAAACTATGATTAATAAGTTGACACCCATTAGTAAGTCTACCAAAATTCCATCCTTACATGTGTCCAGCATTATTTGTGAATGTGTGGTCTTGTAATTGGGTTGAATGAGTTTTTGCCAATCATGTGTTACTGACTTGTGTGGATTATAACTTTAATTTACTGTTAAGATTAATAAGTGGCGATTTATTTGTAACATCCCGCAAAATCTTATAAACAAATTATGCAATATAATCGTCATTTTGATAATGATGAAAGAGTTATTTGCATTTGCGTCAATTGAAAAGCTATTAGATTATGACAAAGTGATCGAATTGAATTACATCAATGGTAAAGTTACAAGATTTGTCACTCAAATGAATACAAAGAAATGAAATGTGATAATATAATTGTATTGAATTGCAAAGTTGAGAGTTGCCACTCAATTGAATGACAAAAATTGAAAGGTGGCAATGAAATCATATTTGAAATATTGCAAGAATATTATACACATAAATGTCAAGAATTAGAATATAAGTATTGACAACATGACCGATATTTGGACAATTAATTGGAATTTGAATGTGGTTATTGACGATGTATTGATAATGATTAAATAACCACATAAGTTTGTGATTAATAATGTAAGCGTTATTTCGACAATAATCGAATAACCATTTGAAATGTCACAAAAATTTAAAGAATTGTGACTCAAGGGAGCCTAGAGGTAAAAAATGTGGTTATTAGTCAGCATTTTTGAAGTTCCTAACCTAATTGTAAAACCCTATTAAGTGAAATGACTCAAGTAATGAGAATCAAAACCTTATGACTTAATTATAATACAACCCAACGTATAAAGACTTCTGGAACAGTTTGCCAACGTGCCACCAAGTGTACGGCGCTATAATGCACCACTTGTCGCGTATGGACTTCCGATCTCAAAGATTTATTAAAAATAGTTAAATCCAGCAACTATAAATAGGAAATAGAGAATTCACAATCAACCCCACTTTTCCCTCTCCATCTCGATATCCATATCTCTCCCTTCCTTTTCACTTTCATATCTTGGCTTTTTCTTCTCATACTTTGCTTCTTATTAGTGAGTATCAAGAGCTACAAAAATTTTAAAAAAATCGTTCAAATGAAGTGAGAGGCAGAAGACAACCCTTAAAACCCACCAAACACTTGGTTTTACACTTGGAAATAACTTCTCTTCATATATATAATAAATACAACTTGAACTATCACTTTGATAAAGGAAAATGGAGGTTTTGAGGGCATTTATCAACAACTCAAAGAATCTTTGGAAAAATCAAGTTAAAGAGGTGAGTAGCTAATACTTTGATTCCCTTTCTACATTCATGAAGCTTTGATAAGATAAGCATGTATTTTGATTGATGATTTCCATGAAAATGAACATGGATTTAGATGTATTGAAAAGAAAGATTGATTGATCGCATTTGAATCGCTAGTTACTCTATTCGTTTTGTATTGAATTACTTTGAATTATTCCTACACTATGACATATTTAATGATCCTGGAATAGGGAAGACTAGTGTGGTGTTTGATTTGAATTGATTTGTTTGGAATTCCGGTAGGGGTCAATCGGGATTCAAATGTGGATCCACTTAATTGTACATAGCTATGATTGGATTGATATGAATCTTGCGCACACCATGGGTAGTAGTTTAACTAGTGATAAGGCCCTTTTGTGCATTTGAAAAGCTTTATACATTGAATGGTTTTCTGAAAATAAATCTTTTAAATAAAAGGTGAATCGTACTCACTTTGTTTCTACAATTTTATAGATGATTGAAGATATAATATTTCAAAAGTAAGGCAAGCCATGGGTTGAAGCATGCTCGCGAGCAAGAGTAGAGTTTTATATGTAGTGACAACCTGTCTTTGAAAATATTATGAATTTAATACCTTTTATATTAACAAATACGCTAACAAATACGCTCACCTCTCTATAAATGTATTTCTAGTTTTATATAACATTGACAACTTACCTTCTAGTATAATAGCTTTCACATAATTTGTCTTGAAAAGATTAATTTTACTTGTTTTGGTAATCAATGAAAAATACCAGTTAATATAACTTGTTCAGTTCTATGCATTTTATTGAGAAACCGAGTTGCAATGATTCTTTAAAATATAACAACTTGTTAGTTTAAATAATTAGCTTTATCGGAAGAGCACAAGCTATTTGTTTATTTTGTACGTCCCGTCTCCATTATTTGTATTAATAGCTTCCACTATATATTTTGTTAATCAATAGAATATCTTCGAAAATATAGAAAAATCAGCGGGGCGTGACAAGAATGATATCAGAGCAACGTTCTAGGGGTACTACATATATAATCTACTCCGCGCAAAGAATCGACTAACCGCCTTGCAAGTAAGTCACTACTTACTAACTTATAAATGCTTTGAAAATTATGGGAAATAGAAGTCAAGTAATATGTAACCTATTGGTATACATTGACGTTGATTTAATTTTCTTTAAAGGATTAGAAAGTTGAAGGTGTTTGATCTTACCAACTTAAGAAAAAATGAGGAAAGGAATCATACAACATAGTGGACAACCCAAGGAATTAAGGTTATCAAGTCTTTTGATAACAAAATATTGCTTGATAGTAATGCTAAAGAAAAAAAATTTGAAATAGAAAGATAAAAGTTTTTTGATTTGATTTCAAATATCAAAATAATCTTAAATGATACTATATGATTTTATTTATTTATGCTTAATGACATTTTGAACCAAAAGAATTGTAAGGGGAAATAAGGGCAGCAGCCACAAAAAAAATTGCACTATGTGGGCACACAGTTGAAATCGTGCGGCCGCACAGCACAAATCTGCACAGGGCAGAATGCTCGGTGCTGGCACAGTGTTCAACGGTGCGGCCGCACCGAGCGACCTGCACGGACATAAACACTGGCACGGGCACCTTGGCTTGGGGGCGGCCGCACCGAACCTATGGCAGTGGAGACCCAGATTTTTCTCTCAAAAAATTGCGGCCAAGTCCCTAATCTCCTTGATTTTATCTAGATCAGTCCAAAGTCATAGATTTTTTTTAGAAAATTGCAATTGAGTTTATAAACTTCCGGATTTCTTCTATATCGACCTGAAAGACTTATTTTGTGCTCCTTTAAACCGCGAATTTTAAGTCTTTCATATAGTTGGTCCTTATTTCAGTAAGAAAATTACTTTTGACCATTTTGTATCTAATTCTAACCCCGTCTTCAATACTTTTCCTATTTAAAACTTACCTTTTGAATTTTTGCACTAAACCCGTTATTGATACTTTAATTTCTTTAATCTTTGATTGGGCAATGGGGACCCCCCAGTATATGAAGCAAACTTTAACTTCGTTGAATCTCATCATAATTGTTGAAATTTTCCCATTTTTGATCAACCACTTAGAGTATAATTTTGGACAAATAAACAAATAGATGAATATCACCTTTCATGAAAAATGCAAGTTTTGCCTATTGATGTATACCTAACAAAGAAGTGATTGGTGAAGAATAATCTATGGTGTCAAACTTTGAGCCATAAATTAAACTTAGGGACATCTAAAGATTTGACTCAAGAAATTGTAATGGATTTTTCTTGATCTATGATTTTTATTGATTATTAAATACTCTTAAGGCAACCTATAAACTTGCCTAAACTTTGAAGTATGAAAGATTACTCATTCTACATTCTTTGATTTGACCCAGTGCCTCCTTCATTGTTGTGAACAAACCTTTGCGTGTTGTTTTAGTGTATCTTGGAACACTTGCTCTCCTAGCCACTCTTTCTAATATTCTTCAAATTAAGAATTTGTTTTGCTCAACATGAGTTCTTCTTGATACAACCACAAATGACAAACAGATATTGAATCAGAATTTCCCATACATTCAAGATAATATGTGATTGTATGGTAACAATTTATAGTGCTATTTGCTCACTGATTCATTCAAAATAATCTATGATCCATTTCTGTTTGCTCAGAATTTCCCGAAGGTTAAAAGATGATAGGAATAATGGTATACTCCAATGGTTTGTAGACTGAATCAGACCAGTACATCAACCATAGTGCTTCCAGTACTCCAATAGTTTATGATGTTATTTATGATAATAATCGGTGGACAATTCTAACTCCTGTCACGAATGGTATCCGAAGAATGAAATGAAGTTTATTGGATAGAAAAGTAGAACATTGGTGGTAAAAAATATAACGAGTACGTATCGGCGAACCGTATACGTATCAGACGTGTGCTCTTCCGATCTCATTTAGATCAACTAGAATTATGAATGTTTCAAATAATAAATTCATGTATACGACCGTTGATAATTTTTTGCCCTTAGTTCGATGATTAGAATTTTTTAAAACCGCTATGTTATCAAAATAAAAAAAACTTTGTGCTATGAGTAGCAAAGAGCCGGGTTCCATGGTTATTTATGTTGTTATGTCTTTAGAATGAATGTTTAATAAATTTTTGAGATTTCCAGGATAGCTACGCCACCCATTTTGTTCATTAATCATGCTTCACTACACTGAGTATATATGCGGAGAGATAAAGGGTGAGAAGTACATTGTAATGCGAGTGAAGTTATGGTGAACCAAAGGACATCTCAAAACTTAAGTCCAATACTTGTGCTTAAGTTAACTGAGAACCCTCCTACTCATGATGAGAAAAGAAATGAAGTTTATATGGTAGAAAAGTAGAGCATTGTTAGTGATTAGTATCACAAGTACGTGTCGGCCTAACTTTTGAATCGGCCACCCATAACACAAGGTATTTGATGAGTATAGAATATTTCTATACAAAGAACGAAGTGCCCCATGCCAACAATGATCTTAGAACTTTGTTAGAAATTAGTATCATGAGTACATATCGGCCAACCAGAGACGCATCAAATATTAGATTCTATATAGTATTAGATTCTAAAAGTAATTCTCGTTAACAAATATTCAATAATCAAGAAATACTTAATTAATAATTAATATATTTGAGCAAAATGAATATTGATGACAACTAAAAAATTGAAAAATATATTAAGATAGGATGATATTTTCAAAATTCAGGGAAAAAAAAGATATGAGGATAATCATATACTAATCCCTGTTAGGTTACAATTAGATTACAAATAAGATTCCATCTAATCGCAGAAAATATTTAAATAACCCCAATAATAATATTAATAATAATAAATTAAATCCTGAAATGTATAGTGTATAAATGTGATTGAAAGGTGTAAATCTTAAAAAAAAAATATATATGTATGCATGTGTAAATGCGGAACCTTATCTAAAAATGCAGTGTCAGGTATAATTTCCTCAACAATCTATTAGTTTATATTAAGTCCAAAAAATAAATGTTTATTTTATTTTGGGAACATTGAATGAAACATGTAAAAATAGCAGCTACTGTACATGCTGGGCCAACAAGTAAATGCTGACATTTGGAATGAAGCCCAAATTTTTGAATCCAGATATGCAATGATCCAAGTCTGCAGATTCAATCGTCCAAGTCTATGTAACCCACCCACAAGAAGTCTCAGCGGTTACCGGAGTCACTGACCACTACTTGCCATGGCAGTTGTTTCCCATAGTCGCCACTGCACATCAAGTTTTTAATTTGAAGCTCTGTTGGAATAAATCCTCATAAGAAATCAAAATATGCAATTAATTACAATGATAATTTGACCAAATAGAAGAAGAACTAGTAAAAAAAAGAAAAAGAGTCAAGTCTTCTTCTCCAATGGTCGGCCGGGGACGGTGGAGTTGAGTGAATCGATCAGGGCTCAAATTACTAGTGCCAAATAGTCGCCAACCAACAATTACCCGTCTTGAATCGAACCACAAATAGCCATAAACTAATAACCCAAAACTCCTCTATATTTGTTTAGGATACTTTCACATAATAGTAGAAAAGGCTCGGGTGAATAGAAGAAACAATCTTTATAAGTCAATAAAGAATAAGAGAGAAAGGAATAAAATCAATCACCCAATCATCCACGAAGGAATCTACCTAAATGAAGAAGAAAAACGATAATCTCAATTTTACCATATAAATGAGAAAAGGAGTCGTTTGGTCTCACTTATTTGAGTAACACAAAAGTTACTTCAAGAATAAGTAAATGTTAGTAATGACTTCCGGTGACACATTTGGAACTTAACAATTCCATAGGTTAGCTTTCGCCTAAAGATTTAATCTCGACCTCACTTTTACCATCAAGCTCAAAACTAGACACTCTCCTCCACCCATAGGCAGTCGCATTGGCCAAATTCTTCTATTGCTCCACTGTTTTTGGTGATTTTCATGTTGAGTATGTTGTCAAAAATAATCTAAAGTTATAAAGGAAAGAAGAAGAGTTCTTTGAGGAAAAAGAATTCAAATCCTAGAAGGGATTGTCTTGTCTTCCAAGTTAATGAAGCATATAAATAGAGGTGTTTTCCTCTTCTTTTATACACAAGTGGTATAAGTGAGTTAAGGAAAAAATTGGTGAGTCTAGCACCTTGAGAGTTTTCTTGTAACTCCTTGTGATTTATTCAAATAGTAGAAAATTATGTGTGGTAAAGCTCGAGGTGATTTTTCCGATGCCACTTTGGTCGGGTCGGAGAGTCTTGTGAAGAAAAATAGTAACATATCGTCTTTTGTATCCTTTGCAGGTTAGGCATAGGGTACACATTGGTAGATATAGTAAAACTTGTTATATTTTTCTTGTAATACTTGGGGGATCGGTTTGGCGAGTGAAAATTCTATATGGTTGTAACGACTTTAATCATATAGTAAAAAGTTTTGACAGTCCATTAAATTCGTCTTCGTCTTTTATTTTCTTGTCTCAATTAAATTCGTTGAACAATGATCATGCGGGCGTAATCAAAGAATTTGCCTTAATTCCCAACATTTCACACTTTGCTAATTTTGGCTATTAAAGGATTGAATCAAAAACAAATTTTCACGAGGGTTAATTTCTCTTATTGAATATTACTTCATTTGCCTTTTTCGGAATTTTTAGTTGTCTTGGTTCTTCACAAGTTGGGAAAGCGAAGTCAAAGGTTAAATTTTTAATCTACTAGTTCTGAAAACACATGCTAGAATTGCATCCCAGTACACTAGCTACCCTAATTTTTTTTTATTTTTTTATTTTTTTGGGGACATATAGTAAACTGGCTACTTAGTCATGTTAAATGGGAATTTTATGCGTGTATTTGTTGATGTATTGGATATTGTTGATTAGCAATTGGTCCTTACCTAACAGTTGCAACCGCTCACCCGGTGATGTCTGTTTGATTGATTGAACCAGCGCACACAATAGGAATATCTGTTGAATAATTTTGCACAGGCAAACATAGTTCCGACAATTTGGTGTCATTTAATGGATTATATTTAAAATTGTTGATATTTGATCAAATATGTCATAGACAGATTGAATCAACTGGTTATTTTACCAATAATATTAGCTAACAACTTGATAGTGTGAAATTTAGTGTTCTTCTAACCCTCGGAACTGTGTCAGGCTTGTGGTGTTTAAGTGATCATTTGGATTACTTTTGGCCTTCTTTGTTTGTACATTACTAATATTGTTTAATGTTACATATTGTTTCCTGTGTTATGGTTGAATTTTGAGTTCAAAAATTTAGTCCTCTAAAAGCTTCTGCGAAGAAAAAAAATTTGAACGTACTCCATGATTTGGAAGGTCCAACTTATAGAGTCTTGATTCCGATTTGAAAATCTCAGGTGCAGTCCCATTAAAATACTGCCGGTGTTAAGTCCAATCCCACTCCTCCTTATGCGAAAGAAGTTCTTCAATCAGCAAGTTCTGTTGACCGTCCGGCGCTATTGTACGACAAGAATCCATCCTCCATCCTCTGCTTCTGCCGAGGCTGTAATCCGGGTGTCAAACAATATTGCCAATTTGGGTTGTCCAGAGGGTCGAAAACCCCGTCAGCTCCTGTCTTTGCCACCATTCCCAGGCCACCCATCGCTGGGACGAAAATCAGCCTCAGTTAGTCATGTCACTGCC
>CAVNYN010276619.1:0-13907 GCA_963692815.1 Nyctanthes arbor-tristis
TGTTCAAATGATCTTGAAGTGTATATCACAACATCCATGGGCTCTTCCACCCCCCAAAAAAAAAAAAAAAAAAAAAAGGGTTACAACTTACATATAACAGTCACCCAAGACCTTTGTCTCCACAGTGTTATTACTATCCTCCTCATAAATTGTTCACAGCTTGCATAGATAATGGAAAGCAGTGATGTATTTGAAAGCTTGTCTATCTTTTTTATCTACGAACTGTACTTATAATCAGTGACATGAATCTCCTTCTACTCCACTTCACCAAGGGTGTTAAATTAGTCAAAGCACAAGGAGTTCAACCCTGGTAATCACCTTAATAAATAGTATTTATCAACCATTTCCTGTTTGCTACTCATAAGTGTCTCATTTTTCCTATCAGATGCCATATGAGAAATAATGCCTCATAACAGCTTGGAAAAGCACATTATCTGTAGAAATCCTTCAAACTATAAATTCTAAATGTGTGAAGATTTACATCCATATTTACAGAAAACTCCGTTGAGAAATACCAACTATAAATTTACACTTTGGAATGCAGGGCCAGGTGTCAAAAACATATGTAGTCAGAAGTCTGTTATTGCTAAATCACTTTACAAATTTTTTACACCTCACTAGGTGTAACCCATTGGTATAGAAGGCTATCTGTACAAATAGCACTTCTCGAAGTCGAATCAAATTTAAAATATAATGTAATTTTATTCAGTTAGTTTCTGTGTATGCTACTTCTCCCAGATATGATTGAGGTTCTTTGAAGGTTCAACTATATAATATGCTTATTCATTCCAGTACTTGAGGTAAAAATTTTGCGGGTAAGGCCATAAGGGTAGCAGACGGGACTGCTGTTCGGTTAATTTTCTGAGCATGATAATTGACTGTCACTAATGAAGGGAAAACAAAATTGCACAATTCACTCCCTTAGGTTTCTGTCCCAATTGATTGAGATACAATTCACTAGCACTCATAAGAAAAGAGGGACCGGGTTATAATCTGAAGATGTAACGCATGATTTAGCTAATTGATCCATTCACCGACATTTTCCTAGCTTCTGAACTTCTCAAAATTAGCAATTTCATATGTTCAACACCTCCTCGTTTGCTTACTGTAAATTTCTAGTAAATAAAATGTCACATTGTGCACAAAGTAAAATGCAAGTACATACTACAGAACAACTACAAACCTGATCTCCATCTTTGATCCTGTAGACTCCTATACAACTGTTGTCGTTAAGTAGCTTGTGGCCGTCGTAGGAAAGACAAAACTGGCCCCATACATGTGGCCTGCATATATTATAAATTTCAATTAGTTATCAAAAATAACCACATGAGATTCACTATAACCTGAACTGGTAAAAATATATAAATAGATATTTTCATGACACCACACCATTTCCCAGCTCATGAGTGTGTTCGCTAAAAGTAATGAGTACACAGTATCAAAAAACATAATGTATAATGATTTTATATCAAAAAACTAAAAGAAAATTTGAAATGTTGTGGCTTTCGTCCCGATAGCAAATAGAATTGACCAGTTCAAAGCTGCCTCACAAACTGATGTAGTCAAATAGAAAATTGCCCACCGTGGTAAGCTATATTCTAATATCATACATAGAGACTGGGTTATTTTTTCTAACAGTGTCCAAAGCACCAATTCTGGCCAATTTTCCCTTTACATTCCAGTTTCAAATAATCGACGGTGAATTGCACCATTCTGCAATTTTGTATTCATACACAAATGAATAAAATATGAGAAATTTGAGGCATGTTACCATGAAACTCTACCAGGTCCCTTCTTTGGCAAATGACTGAATGCCACCTCGACCGCCAGCTTTAGCTCTCTCACGGTGCCCCTTTCTGCCACCTGAATCTCTAAAAACCAAAAAGTCTATTAACGAATCTAAAATGTTCAATTTCACAGGATAATACACGTACTCAGACATACATATTACATCAATACAAACACGTATTTGATAAAATCCATATTAACCAAAACAGACACAACAAAAACAAAAACAAAAAAAAAAAAAAAAGAAAAGAAAAACAAAGAAAAAAAAAGGCAAAAATCAATTTACCGAAAGAAGAGCCGTCCAATTTGAGAACGGTGAGCCTGAGGGGCTCCGGAGGAAGCTTGTTATAAGAAAAACTCTTTCTGGACAAGCTATCAACACAGAACAAAGGGGAAAACTGGATTACACGTGATATCGATCCACTGGGGGCCCGAGGGGCATAAAAATCATCCTCCGTCCCCACAATTTGCATACTTAACAGAAAATCAAAACCCTCATACAACTTCCTCCCTTCCAAATCCCCACATAGATTTCACATTAACGGAGGGATGATTTTGTATTAACTAGTAATTTAAACGTGAGTTTTAAGTTTTGGAGATTCTTTGGTGATGAGTTTGGGTTAGAGTGTCGCCTATGTCGGAGGGGATTCTAGAGAGAGAAGCAAGGAAAAAGAGAGCAAGAAAATGCTTCTCCTCTTTTCCCCCTCTTCAATCAAATGCACAATGGGTTTATGGAGAAGGGGGGATGGTGGTTATATTGGTTACAAGGAGATCTAACTGGTTTAGTTCACGCGTTTTTATGAAGCGTTGATATTCAAATGCGATTGTGATTCTCGGTCCCCTTTAAATAGAGCGACCTTAAATTTTTTGGGAATTATATTCACACTATATTTTTTATTGAACACACTAAATATATTTAATATCTTTCATATTTTTGAGTTTTTAGATTAAACCATTAACTTTTCTTAGTTTTATTTTTTACTTAATCTTTTATCAATTATCACATCTTGTATCTACTAATAATTTTCATATAAAAATTTCAGTGTGAAAACCACCTAAATCTTTTGAGGAAGAAAAGAAAACAAAATCTATAAAAATAAAATTACATATTTTTTATGACTTTAAGACGTACAAATTAAATTTTTTGTATAGTTATAACCATCATTATGGAACAAGATACAAATATCAAAAAATGTTTAGAAAAAATTCAATAATATTTATTTGTACTCCAAATTTGTAAGTTTTAAAGATTGAGGACCTTTAAAGTAATAAAAAATGTAGTGTAACTATAAAAAATTTTAGTGTGAATATAAATTTGTTTGATCATCTTTATTTTCTCAATTTATAAATTTACCTGCCACTAATTTGACATTTGATTTGACAACTGCTCAATTGCAACCATATATTTCACACATTTTTATATTTTCAATACACATTCTGTCTCTCTCTTCATTATAAATTCCCTAAATAAAGAGCATCAAACAATTCTCCTAAAATTTTCAATACTTAATATGGGTAATGTTATGGCATACTTGTAATCTTAGGTGGGTGCATATATCTTTTTTACTTATATAAGAAACAGATTCTCTCAAGGGAAATTATATTCCCGCCACAAATTTTTATTCCTATATCACGTTATAAATACACCACATTTAATTGATACTTTTAATAAGTGCACAACTATCAATTTACATATATGCCCGTAAAATTAATTATTCATAATTGATATGAAATCAAGTCGAAAGATATATATATTTAAGATATTTTCGAACTACGTATCTTAATACGAGCTAATTTACTAGATCAAACTGCCTATGTATGTCCAAATAAAGACTTAAAAACTATCTCTCAAACTATTTTCTTTAAATAAATTCTCTCTCAAACTTAACTTAATAGAATTCTAAACTATCTATAACTTCCGAAATTAGATCTATTTTATCTATTTGATTTACCTTTGAAATTAAAAGTAATTAATAAATATTCCAACATCTCCGATCAATCAATTAAATTTTTACAGATTTTCAAAAAACCTCTAACTGTAATCAATTTAGTCCTACAAAAATTGCATTTCATTTTAAAATTAAAACGAAATTTATTTATTTATTCTTTATTTTAATCATATGTTTTTAATATTATTAATCATAATATAAAAATACTTATAAAAAAATCTGTTAGTAATTTTAAAATTATTTGCTTTTCATAAAGAAATTATGTAGTTGACGATAAAAAAAGGAAAAACAACTATTCATTATTATTTTATTAATCTATAAATTTACTTACATAAGATACTAAGATTAGAAATAAAAGTTTGAAATTTTAGAAAAAAATTGAAATCATTCATCGTAAAACTACTGTAGAAATATAATATACTAAACTTCAATTGTTTAAAAAATATATAAATTTTAAAAGTTAAAATTGTGGAATCATAATTGCAAATAAAAAGTGTACTAAGAAAGTATTTAAACAATAATTGTTAAAAAGAAATAAAATTAAGATAATTATGATTGTGGTGTGAGAAGGAAAAAAATACCTTTTTAAAATTAAAAACAAAATGGGCTTTAAAGAAGGTTATTTATGTAATTTCATTTAAAGATATTTAAGAGAATAAGAAAATGTAGTGTGAGATAAATAATTGTGGTCGAAATATAATTTCCCTTCTCCCAATTTCACTGTTTATTAGAACAGTGTCTTTACGAAAATGCCCTCAATTTTTCTCTACTAATTTCCTATTTTACCCTTTCTATCATTTTATCCTTTAAATGCAGATGGGCCTTGAAACTTTTCCTGCTTTCTGATGTTCTGTTTTGTGACATACGACCTCATCCGGCTGCAATTCCGGAAGGAAAAGAGCTTGTGTCTGTACCAGCGTTCAATCGACCGGCCGATGAAATAGTACGCAGAATTGGTGTCTTGTTGTGTCGAACTCACTCTAGCAGGTAATGTCTTCGACCGACCGTTTCCTTTGTCTTTTTTTTGCTATTTCAAGTGATAGTTAACAAATTACGTTAGGATTACACTGGCAGATGAAGTTTTTGATAATTTATCTACATTGATTTCTCTAAAGACAAATCAGAATTAGTTGTAGTATGGCCTGGGGTTTTTGGGATTTGATGTACACAACTTGTTTGATACTTTGTTTAAATAGCAGTAACTCTCAATCTGAGTTGTTTTTCTTGTGTAAAGTTTTTTTTTTTTTTTTTGGGAGAGGAAATCATAAATTTGAGAATTTATTAGCAAGACTTTGTATAATAAAATACATGTAATTGTACATATTGATACCATACGGCTTGCTTGTTTTTTGTGTCATTTCGTTCTGTATCAATGTTTATTTGGCATTAAGATTTGATTCAAACATTACGGGATTAGTAAAATGGTTTCAAATGATTACGCTTCTTGCTGTACCATTTTAATTCACAGTTCGATTCCAGTTTCATAGTTTAATCTTTCTGCAAGCATTGGCATGTTTTACAGCTGAAGCAATGTCTAAGCAACCCCAGAGTAAAATCTTTAGTGGGGGATAAAAAGTAAAAAAAGCAAGCAAGCAACGGTAGGGGGAATTATATTTTAATGTGAAAAACATTAAATCTTGTTTGCTATTTTTGTATTACCCATTTTATATTAGGGTTTATGTAGTTATTATGATAATTTGTTGTTTTCACTTATTCTGGATTTAATGCAAGCAACATGTTTGTACATAGAGCTTATTTATTTTTATAGAGGTGTCAGTCGTAACCAGAGATACTACATTCTGAAGAATCAAAGTTTGGTGGGGATAGGTACTTTTCATGTGACCACTATGCCTTGTGAATTCTGTTTTAGTTATTAAATAAAGTCCTGAATTTCTTTTTTTTTTTTTTTTAATGTTAAATTGCTATGAATGTGATTTTATGTTTTATTTCCCATTTGCTTCATATACATAGAGGATTATTATAAGTTCATCAAATTGATTCATTGCCTCATATCTATTATATGGTTCTGTTTAAGCATTGTGCATGGATAAAAAGACATCCTCAGCCACAACCGCTTTTGCTTTTTGTGATTTGGGTTCTCTGTTTCTTCCTTGATCTGAATTTCGATGTTTTTTCATTGTTGAAGGCGTGAAAAGATGTAGCATAGAATATAGACTACTACCTTAATTGATAAGGCAAAGCATAGAAGAATTTTTGTGCTATGGAACCTGCCTCAGTATGTTCCTTTCAGTTTCTTAATTGAAAAATTAAATACAATTTATTTTGAACTGTTGATGTAATTATAGAGCATGATGTTTGTCTCTAAAACTAGCCTCTTTATGCTGTAAGATTTTGGATTAAAAGGGTTTTTTAGCTACTACTATTTGTTTGTTTGTGTTTTAGATCAGTGGCAGTGTGTGGGTTTGCGCTTTATTGGGCACAAATTATTGTAGTGTTTTTAACAATGCCACATTGCTTGAGAGATGCTTAGTACAAAATTGATTTCAGGTCATTGTGAAGACAGGATCTCCAGATATTGGTTGCTTATGGATGCCCAAGTACAAACAAAAGAGTAGTTTTCTCTGCAAAATTGCTACATGGAATCTTTAGAGTCAGCTTGATTGCTAAGGTATTCTTTTTAACTCTTCTTCCTCTTTTAGGGACACTGTAAACTTTTTCTCCCAATTCACTTTTTTTTCTATACCCACCAAGCCCTCAAGCATGTAATGTTATATCCCACCAGCACATTGCTTGAGAGATGCTTAGTACAAAATTGATTTCAGGTCATTGTGAAGACAGGATCTCCAGATATTGGTTGCTTATGAATGCCCAAGTACAAAAAAAAGAGTAGTTTTCTCTGCAAAATTGCTACATGGAATCTTTAGAATCAGCTTGATTGCTAAGTTATTCTTTTTAACTCTTCTTCCTCTTTTAGGGACACTGTAAACTTTTTCTCCCAATTCACTTTTTTTTCTATACCCACCAAGCCCTCAAGCATGTAATGTTATATCCCACCAGCACATTGCTTGAGAGATGCTTAGTACAAAATTGATTTCAGGTCATTGTGAAGACAGGATCTCCAGATATTGGTTGCTTATGAATGCCCAAGTACAAAAAAAAGAGTAGTTTTCTCTGCAAAATTGCTACATGGAATCTTTAGAATCAGCTTGATTGCTAAGTTATTCTTTTTAACTCTTCTTCCTCTTTTAGGGACACTGTAAACTTTTTCTCCCAATTCACTTTTTTTTCTATACCCACCAAGCCCTCAAGCATGTAATGTTATATCCCACCAGCACATTGCTTGAGAGATGCTTAGTACAAAATTGATTTCAGGTCATTGTGAAGACAGGATCTCCAGATATTGGTTGCTTATGAATGCCCAAGTACAAACAAAAGAGTAGTTTTCTCTGCAAAATTGCTACATGGAATCTTTAGAATCAGCTTGATTGCTAAGTTATTCTTTTTAACTCTTCTTCCTCTTTTAGGGACACTGTAAACTTTTTCTCCCAATTCACTTTTTTTTCTATACCCACCAAGCCCTCAAGCATGTAATGTTATATCCCACCAGCAATTTAGCATGTTGTACATAAACATATCTCTAGCTAGTTCTTTAAATTTTCCTCTAGATATTTTTTTGCTCCTTCTCTAAACTGGACCTTTAACCGACACCAGCCTCATAGTTTGATTATTCTTTTGTCATTAAGGTAATTTGGACTTAGAGGCAGATTATATACATAGATTAGTCTTTACCATCAACATTTCAAAAATGGGTTAGAGTTAAATACAAGATCTTTGCCAATTTTGATCTTTTATTCTCACAGGTTTGACTTGATTCTTTTGTTGTTTGTTACTTTACTTTCTTTTCGTCGTGGATGTAGGTGCTTTTGTAACTTATGCAGAGCAAGCAAAATTGAATGGCACGGCTGGGACTCGAGGAAAGAAGCAACAACTAAAATCACATTCTAGACCTACATGGGACAAAATTCTTTCTCAGTCAGCGCAGGTAAATTGGCACTTTTAACCTATCTTTGATTCTGAAAATAACTATGAGGACTTTATCAAATTGGTACTGATAAGTGGGAATTTACCTAATAAGGATACTCTCTCTTTTTTTGGGCTTGAATAGCGTTCACTTTCTCGGCTATTTTTGGGCATGGAAGATATCTAATATACTTTTGCGTTTATTAGCCCACTTTGTTTTATTGCACACATACTGTAGCCAAAAGTGAAATGGACCACGTGCAAAGCACGTGCTTCACTAGAGTGTGTGTGTGTATGTGTGTGGAAATTAAACCTCTGTTTGATCCTCTTTATCAAAATACATTATAATTTCATCTACAACTAATTTGACAACTACTCATTTATAACCACAAATTTCAAACTTCTATTAAATCTACACCACCCATTTCACCTCTTTATAATTTCTATTTATAATCAATTATCATAAATTGAATCAAACAGGCACTAAAGGATGTACACCTTTTTTTTTATTATTATTATATCAATTATGCACCACTCACATAAAATAATTGTTATTTTACCCTTTTAAATTGTATTTATGCCACTTTATTTTTTCTTTTTTCTTTTTTACATTTTTTGTATTTCCATAGCCTTTATTTATTTTTATTACTTTTTATAATAATTAAAGTATTATTATTTTAAATTTTATTATCATTTTATATTTATTTATTACCCTAGTTTCACTTTTTTTATTATTATATCAATTATGCACCACCCACATAAAATAATTACTATTTTACCCTTTTAAATTGTATTTATGCCACTCTATTTTTTCTTTTATCTTTTTTTCATTTTTTTGTATTTCCATAGCCTTTATTTATTTTTATTACTTTTTATAATAATAAAATATTATTATTTTAAATTTTATTATCATTTTATATTTATTTATTACCTTAGTTTCATCTCTAATATATATATACATACAAAACCATAGTTACATCCCAATCCAACCGCCGCCACCAACTGTGAACAGCAGGAAGCGTGCCTATAGCGATTATTGCTCGCAGTGGTAGCAGTGCTGAGGTGTGGTGTTGCCGCCGAAACATTTTCCGGCGGCTGAATTTTCATCCTCATTTCCAACGGCGTTAACCAAGTTGGTTATTTTATATTTTTCCCTTTTTTTCATTTTGTTACCACATACATTGGTTGTTACTATTGTCCAATTGCTTTTTTTGGGTTTATTTTTCTATGTTACAATTTTTTCGGGTTGTTACCATTTTACATTTGAGCTTTTTCCCCCTATGTTACCATTCTCGTTTTCTTATTTTCGTACATTTTGTTACTATTTATTGGGCTTGTTACCATCTCAATATTGTGATTTTTTCCTTTTTTTTTCTGGTAAGCAGTTGCGTCTGCTACACTAAATACACCTATTTTTTTTATTGACGAATTTACTACTATTTTTAATTGTTAATATGATATTTATCCGTATGGTAACATTTGTTTTGTGAACGGTAACATTGTTATTGTGTTTGTGGCGTGGCGGTATTGGCAGTTGACGGCGGTCCCGAGTTGAAACTGTTGCAGGCGGTGACTATTTTTTATTGAAAAAATTTATATTTAAGTAATTATTATTATAATTATTTAATCAAAAACTAGTTGTATACATGTGCGTTGCAGGGAATAGAATAATTAGCAAAAAAAATGCTCAGTAATTTGAAAAACTAAATAATCATAATTTTATTGCGTATTACTCACTCATATACATATATTATTAAGAAACATAAATAGAATCAATACAATATTTTCAGTTGCCACAAAGGTAACTAAACTATCATTCGTAGAACAATACTATTAAGTAATAAAAATGAGAATGAAAAATTTTTAAAAAATTAATTTCATATTTAGTATGGAAACGAAGAAACTATGGAAAAGAGAGAATACGAAATTTATACAACTCTAGAATTACATTACACCTACATCCTTATTCAACAAGGTGGGGATGATATTCAATTATCAGAATGAATCATTTCCACATTCATTCTCTACTATATATTTTTGGAAAAATTATTTTTCGCATTTCCTCATCACTATTTACTAAATATACTTTAAAAAATCTAAAGTACACAGTCTCTTATTACAAAAGACCAAGTGAAGCAATATAATACAACAAATTATAAATTATATATGATTTACCATTTATTCCTAAAATTAATTTTTAGCCACTTTCCGTTCTAAAAAGAACTAAAAGAATTTTTTATTTTTATTCTAAATCATTATTATCATTAAATATTATTATTATCGTATTCTCTCAACTTAAATTTTTATCAATATATAGGTTTTTAGAGAAAAACAAAGCATAAATTAAGTAATATACTAAATATATAACCTTACGTTTTATGAAGTGTGGTTTATCATATTGAATTAAAATAAAAATTTTGAAACTAATTTAATTTTACTTATTATTATATCCTCAATTTTATGAGTAGTTACTTAATCAAAATAAGAAGAAGTTTCAATAATTCAATACTTGAAATTTGTTTATCATCTGTTAGAATTTTGGGGAAATATTAAATATTTGAAGATAGCTTAAAAACTAATAGAATATGTATAACAAAGTATTAATGAATAATAAATAGTATCTTATATATATATAATAAAAATATATATAAATTTTTGTATATTATAAAATAAAATAATTGCAAAATGTAACTAATAGATAAGTATTACTTTTCTTAAGAGAATGGATTATTATTATTATTATAAAATAAAAAATAAAAGAAGCATATAAAAGTAGGATAGTGGTTTTAGCGGGAAAACTTGCATATGACCACTATCCCATTTTAATATATCTAAGATAAGATGGTTTAGAGTAGTTTTGAAATAAAAAATGGTATTTTTGCAATTACTTTCAATCTAAGAGTATTTTTTTAAAATACTTTTACAAAGAGTGATTTTTATGTAAAGAACTTTTGTGTATGTGTATATATATATATATATATGTGTGTGTGTGTGCGCGCGCGTGCGTGAATGAAATTAAAGAATTGATTTGTTTGTTGGTTCTAGGAGGACCCAATCATGCTTAGACATGCATCATGCTTAGACATGCTTTATATACCTTTATTAATATTAATTTTTTTTAAAGGAGAACTAGATACTCACCTGTGCGTTACACGGGAAGAATGAATATCAAATTATTTAAAAAATAGTGAAATTTTATAAGGTTACGTTACCCAATAAGAAATAATTAATTTTTAATATCAACCAAAAAATAATTCAATTTTTTTCTTGCAATCTTAAGGTAATTATATTTTACAACAAATTTTAATCTGATTGTTATTTTTAACACAAATAAATATTATTTTATTTTTTTACACTAACTTAGATAAATAGCATCGTACGAAATAATTGTTAGTTGGATAGTTAAGTGTACTGTGAAAATATTTCTTATTCAAAATCAATAAAGTCAGATAACATGAAGATCATATAAATTAATAATATATAAAAGTAATCATATATAAAATAATAAAAATTATTAATATTCATTTATGTCGGGAAAAATTATAATTATAATTTTCTATTAACTCTAATGATATATATATTTAATCATCATATAATATATAATACAAGAGTTTTCAATTAAATTTGGATTCTCAATTGCAATTTATCCACCCATAATTTTGCTGAACTCATCATAATGCTGCATAATAATTTGGGCCGGATTATCTTAATGTTACACAATGATTTGGGCCAGATTACTATCTCTACAGATGGTGCCCCAATTAATTTTATTATTTTATTTTATTTATTTAATTTATAAAAACATAGTAATTCCCATAATAATGAGTAAGTGAAATTAATGCTCTGTCAATTGTTTCAAAGGCGAACTACAAAATATTAAATTATTGTCTACAAAAATTTTACGTTGCTGTTTGCCATGGATAAAATTCTAGATCTGTAAATAAAAAAACTATTTTTGGTTAAAGAAATTAAAACTCAGCCACTGTTGATCTCCATAATTGGGTTTCTTAATGAAAGTTTTCCAAATATAGAACAATATAAAATTAGTATAGTTTTGTCAATATACAAGTTTTGTCAACGTAAAGCTATCTCACTAATCTAGATAATGCAAAAAAAGGAGCACCTACATTAAAAACGAAAAAAATTGGAAAACTTATAAGCTTCATTTTCGAGTTTTAAAATTTCCTCATTTGGATATTCATCATAAGTTTTCAATAATTTATATTAGTTTATTAGTTTTTTTATTCCTTTTTAATTTTACTTTGCTAATTTCTTTTTTTTTTTTTTTGCATTTCTATATAATTACGAGTTTTTATAATTTTTTATATTCCGCTACCGATGTATATGCCCGATACGTATTATTTGACTGCTAACTAATAATATGAAATAAGTTAAATGATTTAAAAGTGAAATATAATAAAACATTAATCGAGCACATAAGCGGGTAACTTTTAATATAGTATTAATAAAATATTAATTTAACGCGTCAAATACTAAATCAAAACTGTATATTTATTTTTTTTGTTTTGCAAATCCCTCTTTGTCTTATATTTTATTATTCATTGTTATTGAACTTTTTGAAAATCAATCTTTCCGTACAATGCACGAATAAGAAGCTAAAATCATAGTTGCAATAGTTGACTGTGATATGATTATTTGTACGGATGATAAGGGTGCGAGTTGGCCATGCTCTGGACTTGCCCTACGAGTCTTGAAGTCACCTAGACTCGCCTCAAATATACAAATTCATAGGGCGGGTCAAGACAGGTCGAGTGATGGGGCGGGATGGGACGCTACCATGACTTATGAAAAGACTCATGAATATTTTCCTCTTTCAACTAATGTTATGTGCAATGTATTATTAATTGATGAACGTAAAATAAAACAAAACATTTATTTAGAGTTAAAGTTCCCAACATTAACTAATATAATAACATGATTCTTTCAATTCGATAGAAAAATCTTTTTAAAAAAATAATATAACAAAAAATAAAAATAATTTCTCATAGATTTATGGGCCGATCGGTTAAATTGTTATCTCTAATAATTTCTATACATTTTTAGAATTAAATTTATTAAAAATAAAAATAAAAGAAATGCTTAGTGGGTCACGGGTCTATGTGTCGAGTTCAACTTAACCCGCACTCGCCCTAGACCCACGGTGGGGGTAGACAATGTTGCCCCAATTAGGCGTAGTGGGTCAATCCTATTAGGGGTAGGTCTTTACAGGCTTAATGGGTTGATGGGTCAAATTGTAATCTCTAATTATATGACTGTTGTAACAACTTTATATGGGTTGGACGTGTGAACTTGCACAATGTGTTTGGAGGAGACCAGATGTTTGAACTCAGACTACTACAAAATCCCATGGTGAACTGTAATTCTCATATCAATTCATAATTTTATACAATGCAATTGGTATTTTGTACTTTATTTATGACATGATATCTACACTCGCACGTTAATTTTGATATAAATAAATACTATAACTTTACCCGTGTAACGCACGGGTGAAAAAAAATCTAGCTTCTATTAATTATGAACTACGAATTTCAAGAGATCGGAAGACAATTGGATAATCAAATTTATCTATAATTTAAACAATTAAACGATGATAATTATCTACTAGTTATTAAACATATTATACCCACTTGCTGGGATGAAGATGATGATGACCATGAGCAGTATCATAAACGGTGGGACTGGTTTAGTCCACCTCTAGCTCATATTCCATAGGCAGTTCATATGTTCCATCCTCCTCTACAGGATGATTTTCCTCTGTTGACGTCTTTTGAGAAGAACAAATCTTCTCATTCATTGAAGGTACTAAATCAAACATCTAGAAGATCATATGGATTTTTGGAAAAACTCTCTCCAGCAGAAGTAGTGTTAAATTGGCAGTTGGAGAATGCCTTGAGCCAGAACACTCTACTCAAAATGATTGATCAAAGCCCTTCAACAACAGACCCAAACTATACTCTCTCCCATCCAAGCCTGTAGACGAAAAATCCAACAACTACACAATGAAATCATGACCCTCCTCGAAAACAAATTACCCTTTGACACTAAAGAAAGAGAGATCTATTCACTTAAAACAAAGCTTTCTTTTCTAGAGCGCTAAACAGCTGTTTCAGTACCACCATCCACACATTTCTATCCATCAGTCTCTACAACTTCACTACCCATTGA
>CAVNYN010276620.1:0-32265 GCA_963692815.1 Nyctanthes arbor-tristis
TTCATTCTGCCCTTGCTTGCATTTTCTCAGTTAATGTCTTGAACCTGAACTTCAGTTCTAGATTTAGAAAGATATTTGTGGTAAAATTGGTTCAAACCAAGTATCAGCAATAAGTTGATTTCCTGTTTACTTGGTTACAGCAGCACCAGATCTTCGTAAAGGTTAACTATTCAAAGATAAGAATTACGTGCAAGGATGTGGAGATAGCAATACCTGTACATGTCATGACCTACTTACTAGAAAGCTCTCCTTCTGTGGAATTTTTGATCGTTGAATTCCCGAAGGTATTCTGCTTGAGTCGATTGAGAAAATAGGAGGGAATGTAGATTACTGTTTTGGTGACTGACATTGATGTTTATATTTGGATTTCAGGTATAATAACTGACAAAATAACGGGAGAAAGACGTGCATAGGATAAAGGACGTGTTAGCATGCCGTGACGCGTAATAAGAGTTAGCGTGCGATGAAGTATTTCATAAGAACGCTGTATTTTGATAGTATTTTTGTGATTTATCTGTTCTTCGTAGGCTTAGCGTTATAAAAAGTGCGTGTTAAACTGTAAAAACTCTTCTTTCATTGCAATATTATTAGTAGGCTTGTAGAAGACTTCAATTCCTTAGTCCCTAGTTGAAAATTTGATTTTATGTTCTAAGATGGGTATGCTTACAAATTTCTTTAGGTATTCCATGACGTGGTGCTATATATGCAAGTTTTGTCTTACACCTTTGGCCCTTGACCTAGAGATTTACTAGAATACCCCCCCTTTTTTCTTTCTTTTTCTTCTTCACATTTTCTTTTCTTCCATTCTCCCTTCCCTCTCGTTTCTCCTCCTCGGAATATCGTGCATTTGTGTGGGTGGCGGAACAATGGGAGACCGCATTGATTTGCGTCTACAGAGGCACAGTACCTCCGTTGCACGCCTTGATGGGAAGCTGCGCAGCGCAATGGAGGTACAATTTCGTCATTTTGGGAAGGCTTTGCTATAACAATCGTTTTGGTGCAGTTCAGCAAGTTGGTTTAGAGTTTGCCATGTAGTTTTGGGGAAAATTTTATAGTATTATAGGAAAGTATGAATACGTATTAATCGTATTCTTGGCCAATTAAAAACTCACACATGTGTTCAAAAGTCCAAATTAAACAACAAATTAGGGTCTTTGAATTCACACGTGGATTCTTGATTAGGCAATGGAGGATGGAGTAAGTGCTCTTGGAGCATCTGAAATTTCTCCCTTTTCGGGGTTACAATTCCATTGAAGAAAATTATGGTACTTCAAGAGCACCATATTCTACCATGTTGATAAAATCTAGAACTAACATGTGATTTTATAAGGCTTAGTTTATTGTTAAATACACATATGGGTTCTTGATTAGTCAAGAGTATGTACTTGGAAAATGAAATGCCCTCAAATCTTTTGGGTTTGTTTTCTAATGACCCCAATACTTTAGATCAAAAACACACTATTGAAAACGATGATCAATAGTTTGAAGTCTCGACCCCATCCCCACCCGTCCCCATTTATTTCCGGACGGGGACACTCGGGTTGGGGATGTTGTTCATACCCCGTTTAATCCCCATATCGACCAAGAACTTTTTTATATATTTAAATGATACACAAGTTATGTATTTTGACACTTTTTTTTTTTTTAAATCTCATAATTTTTTTCCCCAAAATCTCATAACTATAAAATAAAATGAAGAAAAAAGGGTACAAAGATTATTTCAATTATCACTTACAAAAGAATGCTCAGAGTCAAACCCCCCGAACATCAAAAATGTTCAAAATATCATTTTTTGCCTGAACATCACAAAGAAGTAACAGTAGAGTAGAGGTGGAGACATGTAATGGATAAGAAAAAATTAAAAAGGCTTTTATAGATTTTAAATGATAGGTAATGTACTAGCATAATGGGGAAAAAAGTGTGAAGACAAAGGAAAGAAGAGATTGTAATGAAATCAAAGAGATAGTCACTTTTACGCTCCAAATATACGTAAAGCTATAATAATGTCTCAAATGAGGTTGTTGGACTTGATAAAATAAAAATAAAATAAGTTTATAATTTAAAATGCCCCGCCCCTCCCCATGCTCAATTAAAGAGGGCAATCCCCACCCGTTCGGGGCGGTTCCAAGTGGGATTTAAGTATTCCCCACCCGTTGCCATCCCTATCTATTGGGTAATTTTGTGGTCGTTAGAAGAAACTTTTAGAATATGTGAGAAATGGATTATTTTAAACCTGTAAAGGTATTACAAAGGTGAAGGACAAAGGCGATGTTCTGTGGACAAAAAGGAGCACAAAACATGTGAATTTTGAAGGTAAAACGCCAAAGAAGAAAAGGAAGCCCTTCATTGCAGCACCTCTGGTCAGGGGCAGATCGACAATTTTTAATAATACAGGCTATAATATAATATAAAATATACCAATCTAATTTTTCTTTTTTTTTTTTAATTTTCATATATATAAAATTTTAAAATTTTTTCCGCCCGTGTTTTTTGAAAATTTCACAATATAAGCGTTGGGTGATATTTTAAAGAACCAATGATAATTTCTGTTAAGGAACCAATACAATTATAAATTGTAAGAAACCACTGATTGTTAACTGTATTGATTCCTTAACAAGACCAACATTAGTTTTGTAGAACAACTCATTGCCTTGGTGCATCTTAGTATTTGAGTAATCTTCTGAAAATCAGGTCACTAGAGCACCTCTGGTCAGAGGTATATCAAAGATTTTTAATAATACAGGCTACAATATAATAATATACAAAATACAATGGGCTAACATAATAATAATAATTAAAATATAAAAATAAAAAAAAAAATTGGCGTCGGACGGCCTTTTTTGCAAATTCCACAATAAGCCTTATTGCATCTTAACTTGGCGGAGGTTTCCTTAACTGGGCAGGGGCAAGGAAAAGCATACCCGCCTGATTGCCATTTCTACCTCCCTCCCCCCACCTCTCTCCAGTATTTTTTCTTCTCTCTCTTTCGAGCCTTCCATGGCTTCCTTCTCTCAAAACCATTATCAACAATATATAAAACCTCCACCTCAACCACAACAATCGAAGCCCTTCAGCTAACACTCCAACAAAACTCACGAACGATTTGATCTGTATTCTATTGAATTTTTGATTAATTGCATACTGATTTTAATTTTGTTGGAGGGATTTCTAGTATAAATTAACATGGAGGGTTAGATTTCGCAGCCAGTCATCTCTTCAGCAACCCAGATCTACCTAATCACCATCCTCCTTACATCCCCCAGTATTTATTTTCTTGTTCTATTTTTCTTTTGATGATGATTAGCTAGTTTTTTAAAATGTTTACGAATTAATTACGATTTCCTAAGTTTTGTGTTCTCCTTTTGTTTTGTTTAGGTTCAAGCAGCTAGATTGGCTCTGGCACAAGGTACCAGAAGAAAATGGGCTAAATTTACAGTGGAATTTTGGCCTCTAGGTGAAGATAAATATGTCCAAAGAAAAAGGATTTTCTTGAGAACAAAAATAATGCTAGTAATAACAATAATCTTCATCCAATTTCGATACAAGGGGTGAGAAAGAAAATGTATAGAGAAATAAAGAAGAAAGAGGAAAAGTGTGCGTGTTCTAAGTTCTAGGAGGGGGAGAGAAATTTGTGATACCTTTAAATACATGGAGATGTACTATTGGTCGGATACACTACGTAGGATGGTACATCCGCTATACCTAAGTATTTCTCTATTTCGACTACTCACTTGTCACTTGTGTGAGCCTATAATATATAAACGGAGATGCTTCATATGAAGCAATACACTATTAAAGCAGCTATTTTGCCCAGAAGGCTGACAGAAACGGTGACAAAATATGCGTAAGTTTAACTTATTACCCCTATTGATGTGTTTTCTCTCCCATTATGGGGAAACAAATGTAAGGATAATTAGATAATTTTAAACCCTTTTGTTAACGTTTTTGTCTTTCCACTAGTACTGCTGACCATTCAAAGTAATTTGAAAGGATCCAAAATATAACAAGGTAGCAAAAATAAATTCATGAAGCCAACCAAAATATTTTTCCCAACTAAACTAATATCAAAACACAAGCAATTCATTTTATAACCTCCCAATGTCTCATTTGTAATAAAAAAGAATGAGGACGAGATTCTCGGTTCAAGTGTACATCCCTCGCATTAAAGTTCCCATGTATATACATATATGTAAGGGCTAAGAGTTTTCAAGTTTCCTTTATAAGCTTTGTAATTTATTCAAATATATATATCCTGTCACGCTTGCGAATATATTACTACTTGACAATACAATCCTGAAAGAAGTGGGGAAAAAGCCAAAAAGGGGTCCCTTGTAGAGTAAATTGAAAACATGATTGCTATATTTTATTTAACATAAGTAAGAGAGACGTGATATCTAATCCAACAAAACATATAATTGTTTATTTCATCATCCGATTGTTCATCATATGCATAGTTGTGATAATTTAGAAGTGATCATATGGTTTACTACTCTCGTAATAACAATAGTTATAATCTTAAAGACACTTCACACATAGGAATGTATCCTGAAAGGCATCAAATCTCCATAAAAGGTTTTCAAGTTTTAAGGATACAAGTATCAACAAGTAGATGAGGTATTATGCAACCCGTTTTATTTAAAACGGAAAAAAAAAAAGGAAATGTTTTAGATTTGGAGAGGGCATTGTGGAAAAGTCAAACTAGAGTAGGAATGGTAGTTGAAGTTGTGGAAAAGAATCATATTCATACGAACTTGACTGCCATACAGTTGTATTGGAGAGGGACTTTATTTTGCACATTATAATAAGTTGTAATTGTAACACATAATTGGCCACACTATTAGGCATGTGGGGTGTCTTGTTTTTGGTTGGAGACAACGTGGAATGATCCAATCTCAATTTGGAATTACATGCAAGTTTGTACTAGTTATTTTGACCCAATTTTGATTTGGAGACACATGTTGTATGTGTTGTGTCTTTTTTACCAATAATTTTATTCACATAAACACGACTTCAGATGCAAGTCCGCAAACTCACATGCAAATTAGTGGATAAGAAGGTGTCACATACACTGGCTGTCGCTATATAGGAGACATCCGGTGTCTCCAGATCAAATTACATTTTGGTCACTCTTTTAAATTCATTCACCACTATTATTGATACGCATGTACCTTGCATGTCTTGTGTAAATGATAAATGATAAGTTACATTTTTTTCTAGATTCAAAATTCTTCTCTAATTTAAGCATTGACAGCAAATTTTCTATAGTTCTCAAATTTTTAGAATATATACTATATCTTCCACTAAATGCTCAATTTTTAGTTTTCAAGCTAGATTTTTAGCTTGTAAGTTGTAACCTTTTAAGGTGGTGTCGAGTAGCTTTAAAACCCCTGCAATTACCATATTTGTATAATAGCTCTTTTCTCTTCCCTGACTCATGTCCCTATCTTTTTTCCACCATCATGTGCTCTGACAGATATCCATTTTTTATGTTGTGTTTATGTCCCCTTCGACTATCATCTTCGCAATACCTATGTCAATGTCAACATTTGCAACATTTTTCACTTTATAGCATTTTTTCTGGGGTCGAGGTGTGTTTTAGTGCTTTGATAACCACTACAACAGAATTCACGAAAAAAATAAAGAAAACGCGTTGGTTGTTGGAACAAATGACCCGTAAACTATACGCGGTGGCAATTTTGTAAATAAAGTTAAACTATAGGCGTCGGTTCTTCACTAAGAACCGACACCTATACTATGCGTTTACAATGGGCGTCGGTTGCAAGTTGGCAACCAACGCCCATTTATTATTAAAGGCGTCAGTCGCTAAAAAGGGACCAACACCCATTAAGAATTTTTAACAAAAAGGCGTCGGTTCCTTTGAGAGATCGATGCCTATTCTTCTGCAATAAACCCCCCACTGCGAATTATTTCACATTCACAGCAGCGCCAAGCCGAAACATCCTTTTGCCTCAAATCTGACTTTCGACCTTGGAGTGCATTTCGACCACATTTCACTTATTAAAACACATTTGAAGGGCACGGGTAGCATCGATTTCGGCCTTGGAGTGCATTTCGACCCTCTAATACCCTAGATCTGTAAAAGCGGCGAGCGACGATGGCAGTGGTAAAGGACGGCGAAGTGGTTGCCGATGTGGTTTTGAGGCTCGATTTTTTCGTAATTCCACGGCATTTCCATCTTCTTGAGTACTCTGTTCTTTATTTCTTAGCATATGATTTATTTGTTGGCATTTTTAGGAGGGTGGCGGTAGCATCCAAGGTAGCGACAGCACATCTTGAGAGTATAAATTAATTTTTATTCATTTCTTCACTTTTTTGTGTGAGAGATTTAATTTTAGATTTAGAAATTATATATGATATTAGGGTTTTTGTTAAATTTGGTAAAGTTGTGGTTTTTGTTATTTTATTATGAGAAATATGAAATTTGTTGGGTTTGTTTGTTAATTAAATATATACACACACATTGTTAAGGGTATATATGATTTATGTAGATATTTATGAAATTTGAGATTGAAGGAAATGGAATTTATTCATTCAATAAGTTAGAAATGTTAATTATACTCTACATGTTCTATTAAATGTCTCAACAATATTCTATTGGAAGTTTTTCACACTATTGTAGTATTTTACATATAGATTAATATTATTGGCTCGAAGTAAAATTGTAATGAGAATAGATAATTAATTAATTAATAAGTGTTGAAATTTAAGTAAAGTAAAAAAAATCAAAAAATCTAAACATTATTTGATTAAATTTGTAATGTCGATAGAGGAGCGTATGTAAAAAGATTGTGATATGGCCAAGTACTTTAGGGAAAGCAAATATTAATGTAATGGCTCTTTGATTAAATTTCAATATTGCAAATGAACTGAGAAGTATTGATGTACAAGTAAAATAAATAAAATCAAATAATGTAAATATCTTTGGATTAAATTTGTGATCCAAATGAATATATGTAATTAACGAGTATTAATGATGTGTTAAATTTTTATAATGAAATACTGAAAATCAATTTGATTAAGTGTACGATGAGGATGAATAGGTAATTAACAAATATTGTTAGTTAATATTATTTAATTATGGATCGTCATGCAGACCTGTACATTTCAATAGTTAGTGCATATTATTTTAATGGTTACTTAATGACACAATGATTGTGCTCAATCTGTAGATTACATTATTGCTAATATTGTTTAGATTAATTATTGATAGTAGTTAGATTTATATTAAGATATGGCGATGATTAGATAGTATAATCATATAAGAGTTATTGATGTTTGGAATACTTAGATCTATATTCAGTATGGTTAGTTCGTGTTAATTAATGGTTTATTTACATTGCTTTATCATTAATGCTAAATTATAGAATAGTAGTTATTGATTGTTCTTTCATTTATATTAAGTTGGTTATAATAATTGTATTTAAGTGCATGGAAATAGCTCCTGTTGGTGTTGGAAATTCTTCTTGGTTTTAGATTGGGTGTACTTCTTGTTCTAGCTTCGCAGGATAGCAGTAGATATTTCTAGTTCTATAAAAAAATTAAAATGGCGTCGGTTGTTTAATCACAACCGACGGCTAAGACGAAATAAAAAAAATAATTGATATGGGCGTCAGTTTTTAGTCTACAACCGACGCCTAATATAGAAAAAGGCGTCGGTTGTGAACTAACAACCGACGCCTTTGGTTTTATGTAGGCGCCACAACCGACGCCTTTGGTTTTATGTAGGCGTCGGTTGTGCTAAGAAACCTGCACCTATTGTTATGTTTAGGCGTATACTAGTCCACAACCGACACCTTTGGTTTTATGTAGGCGTCGGCTGTGCTAAGAAACCTGGACCTATTGTTATGTTTAGGCGTATACTATATAGGCGTGGGTGTCACGGCCGACGCGTATTCCTAATTTCAATAGACGCTGATTAGTCTTTTTTGTAGTAGTGGACAAATATTGCACGCTCAATGTTAATTCAGCATTTTTATATCTATGTGTAATTGAATAGAATAAATATAGTAGGTAAAATTAAAATTTATCGTTTTGATAAATAGAATTGAATAAATTAGTAAATAAAAATAATTATAACTTAATTGAAATTTTTTATGTATGAATATTAATTTTCAATTTTTAATCTGAAAAGAAAAATAAAATCAAATTAAATAAATAGAGATGGACTAAATTGAAAAGTTATAAATATAATTCGGACACTGTTGAATAAGTATGAAAATGTGAGTAGTAGGTGGAAAATGTAAAAACTAAAAATTAAAACTTTTACCTAACAGCTTTTGAGACCTGTATTACATCATACACACATAATTAATTCTTGAAAAGTAGTTCTTATTAAACGTTGACTTCGAGTTGAGATCTCTTATTTGACATGTGTGAAAATGATCTAAAGCGCACTGAATATGTCATCTGATATGCCATCTGATATGTCATATTATACCCTATAAAGTGGCGTGTCATATGACATGCATTTGACGTGCCAGATGTATGATATGGTATGTCAGATAACACACATTCAGCATGTCACATCTGTGTCTGGTAGTATAATACGGTCATACATCTGGTATTAGATCATTATTGCGCCACATCAGCGCCTGATGTTGATGATGATGCTGTCTGTTATGTGGCGAATGATGACGTTATTTTTTGAAAGCATTGGTAGAAAATTTTTTGATAACTGTAATCTCGATTTGTTAAATTCTTGACTTGAATGATATACACTCAAATTTGGTTGATTTTATTTCCATGTACTGTATGCTCTGGATGGTTGGTATATTGTAAGTTCTGGATGGTTGGTAGAAAGATATTTTAACAGCTCTAATTTCGATTTGCTTGCATTTACTCTGGTCTTTGCTGGAAATTGTTGTTATTTTCATTTCTGCATGTGGGTTAATTAACTACATGTTGGAAAAAATGTAATTAAAACTAAACAAACCCATGTGATTCTAACTAAATGAGTTTTTTGTACCAAGAAATCGTAGTATTGTTGTAATTGCCAGGTAAATGAAGGAATGATTTTTTTTTTTTTTTTTGGGGGGGGGGGGGTTAAAAAATAAGTTGACTAACAATTATTTGAACATAAATGTTAGTAGTTTTCGTGGACGAACCATTTTCAAAAAGTACGTATAATTTCTTTGTAAATTGTACGGGAAGGAAAGTGAATGTATATTCTGTATTTTTCTTTTGGGAGGTGAAGGGATTTTTATATTTGTATTTGCTTCCATTTTTGTATGTCTGAATATTTAATAGAATCGTTTTCTTCTACATATGAAGTGCACATCATCTAAATTTTCTATGAATTTATTTGGTATACGTTTAGACTATGGATTTTCATGCCATCTTTTTATTTGTTATAAATGTAACTATGTTAAATACATTCTATTTAAAATGAAGTTGATTAATAACTTCTATTTAAAATGTAGTTGATTAATAACATCTATGTCTTGGTCTATTATCTATAGATGTTTGCCTAGTCTTGCTCAATGGGCTCTCTCCGTCTAGCATATCATTTTCATTTTATTTTGGGTCCGATTTGTGTGTTTGTGGTCGAATTTGGGTGGTCCTATAGCTGTTTGCGGTTCCGATTTTATAGCTGATCTTGAATTAAAGGTCTAGGTGGAAGGATTGAATACACAAGTGGAAGTTGCTAGAAATTTATAGCTTATTATGATTATAACTGAGAGACACCATTGTAGCTTGATCCTGATTATTTCTTCGTTGCTTGTGTGCAGTTGAATATGAGTATGGACGAAAGTAAGAGGGAACAGGTCAACCAATATGTTGCATAATAAATGGGTTTTGTTAACAATTTGTTAGGTCACTTGAGAAAAATCAGCAACCAAAGCAATGCCTTCATGTTGTCTACCTCATATTGCATGCGCCTGGAGATGAGGTGGGGTTACTGTTGCTATTGGAGGTGGGGCAAGTTGCCATTGAAGGTGGGCAGGACCGGTTCTAAGAATTTGGATGTCGTGTGATAATACAAAAATGGTTCCCCTTTCGTACAAACCTATAGGATTTAAGGGTTTTTTTTTTTTTTTTTTGGGCCTTTGATGATTAACGGCAAAGTTAAGTTTCAAAGGTAGGCCTTGTTTATTTTTTTTAAATAATAAAATACATTCTAATTCTTAATCTAACAGCTTTGATTAAACTTTTCTTAAAAATTATTGTCTCAATAATGCCTTTTTTTTAATAACAAATTACATTTTAAAATTTTTCAAAAGTTTTAATGTCGTACTTGTAAAAAATAAAAAAAAATAGTGTCACTTAAATGATGAGGCCTTGTGCGATTACACGATCTTTACTTCCTCATAGCCACCCGTGGAGGTGGGAGAAAATCCCAGAAATCCAACTGATATAGCACTCCTTGGTTACCTTGAAATTAAAGTCAATGGTGTTTTAAACAATTACTTATTCTTTTATAATGATACTCGTACACCTACGAGCTGTTTGGTAGCGGGGCTTTCTAAGAAGACAGATCTGTCTCTGGGGTTTGGAGACAGATATATCTATGCGGCCGCATGGGCCTCAATGTGCGTGTGTGGCGACACCGTGTGGCCGGGTGTGGCCGCACATTGAGGCCTATGGGGCCGCATGGACAGATCTGTCTTCGAACCCCAGAGACTGATATGTCTTCTTAGAAGGACCGGTTTGGTAACTAATTCAACTATTATTTATTGTACATTTCTCTGATATTTAATAGAAATTATATATTCATTAATTTCCATTTTCATTTACAGAGAAGTTTGGCGTTAGCGGTAAATTGTACATCTTTACATCCATTTGAAATGCGGGTGAGGGAACTAATGCCCCTACAAGATCAATAGGGAATACAGGATCGTGGAAAATTGATGGTAGCAGGACCATTCAAGAAACGATGGATGATGAAAAAATATTGAAGGCTTATTATCAGTTTTTTTTTTTTTTTAAGGATCGAGGAAAAAATAGTCAGAACTAACTGCAAGATGAAAGAATGTTTGCCCCATCCGTGACTTCTAATGTTTACTTAATTCTGTTTACCTTACTTTGGCTACATCTTTATTTTTCCATGTATATGATCGCGTCAATGAAATAGTTTTGACCCAAATCGGACCGGCAAAAAGCGGTTTGATTTCGGTTTCAACATTTGACATCTGGTAACAATCTGCCAAACTGTTCAGAAAATTAAAAAAATTAAAAATCTATATTTTTTCCCATAAAAATTATCAGGATTTCAAAATATTATTAAAAATTTATAAAAAGTTATTAGACATTTATTGTGATTAGTATAATTTTTATAATTAAATTTAGATCGGAAGAGCGTCTGTATCAATATATGAAAACATAGTTATGGCTCCTAATGAGTGTCCAATCTCCTTTTTATAGTTTCACCTCCTTAGAATAGATGGTGAAGATCAATTTGATCTAATGACTACAATATTAATACTCTATAATTCTCTATAATAACATCTAAGATATTTATAAAAGATTGTTCTAAACTAAGTTTTTAGAATATACCATTTCTTTCTAGTACCTGTTGAAGGGATTGTGGAGAATTCTGCCAATTCCACATGCTCGCCTTCTAGATCTTTCTAGAAAATTGTGAAAATGTATCATTTATATGAAGATTAAAAGAATTTTACACTTATAATTATAACCTAGGTAGATGTGTTTGGTCATATGGAGACCTAATCATGTAAGCTAAACTATCATATATATATATATATATATATATATATGAAATTTTTTTGTTAAGAATTGAGATTAATAAAAAAAACAAAAAAAGTAATCAAAACTTAAACTGGTTAAAAGTATCATGGATAAATTCATATATGTATAAAAAATTGTGAAACAGAGAAAAAAAAAAAGAAATTGCTAGAAACTGAGACAACAATGGCAGAAATAAAATGTAGAGGAAAAATATTATCTTTTCTCCTTTTTTTCCGACACCTTCTTTGATTCAAAAAATGTCCTCTTACATATGTGGGTCACAAGGAAATTATATCAACAAATCTATAATTTAAGTAGAAAATGATATAGAATCATAAACCTATGTGACGTGCCAGAAACCCCTATGTGGATTCCCATATGGGTTCCGCTAGGAATCATGTGTCACATAGGCATTTAGAGGGAGATTGAGACTATGACTTAAGTACCTAGTAGTTTTTATTTTTTTTTTCTTTTTTAAATTTTATATCAACCCTATCTAAATTTAGGTGTGCTCAACTTCCGTTGAAGTTTGTTGACTTTTTATCTATTGATTTTTCAATTTGATTGTATTTTTATATAGTTTTATTATAATTTGATATTTGTGTTTTGTTTATTTCTATTTATTTTAGTTTTAATTAATTAATGTCATTATTATAGGGAAAAATATTATATGTTATTAAAGTGAATGGGAAAAGAATTTATGGTGAAATTGCATTTTATTTATTAACAAATGTTTTTAATGGCTTAATGTGAACTACGAACGAACTTCGTCGAGAAACCACAGTTTAAAGTCGGACTAAATTTGATTTAGGTTTAAGATCTTCTCAAACCAATGAAGATGTTTCAGTTAAAGTTTGAGATTTTTCCAAAAATATCGTAAGTGTTTTGGTTTAAAAATATGTCAAAGACTGGCCAAATCGGACCGCTTACACCCTAGGTGAAGGGATATTTATATTTGTATTTGCTTCTATTTTTTCATGTTTGAATATTTAATAGAATCATTTTCTTTAATACTCTTAAACTTTTTTTTATTGTAGGAAGTGATGTATTATCCAATTTTTCTATTTAGTATATGCTTGCGCTATGGATTTTCATGTCCTTTTTCCTTTTTTTTTGGAGGAGATCATGTCATTTTTTTTTGGTTATAAATGTAACCCTATTCAATACATTCTACTTAAATTGTGGTTGAGTAATAACATTTATATGTCTTGGTCTATGGAGGTTTTGGCTTGTCTAAGACTATGGATGTTTACCTTGGTGTCTCTGTGTAGCCAATCTTTTTCGTTTCATTTTCACTCCGATTTTTATATTTGTCATTGAATTTGAGTGGTCTTATAGATGTTTGAGGTTCTGATTCTATAGTTGATCGTAAATAAAAAGTCTAAGTGAAAGGGTAATATATAGAAGTGGAAGTCGTCAGAAATTTATAGTTGATCATGATTGTAACTATAGAGACACCATTGTGGCTTGCTCCTAATTGTTTCTTCCTTCATTGTGTGCAATTGAATATAAGTATGGAGGAAAGTGAGGAATAGATTAACCAATATATTGCAGAATCAATGAGCTTCGTTAGCAATTTGTTAGGTCACTTGAGAAAAATCAGGGCCTAATCAATACATAGAAGGGGGTGGCCGGGCCCCTTGTTTGCTACCACATGTATGCACCTCGAGATGAGTAGCTACTGGCGTTCGAGGTGGGGTTTATAGGTAGCCATAAATCGTACATCTTTATTGAACCTTTGCATGATTATTAATAGAAATTATATATTCAATAATTTCACTTTTCCTTTACTGAGGGGTTTACAGGTAGCTATAAAATCGTACATCGTGACACCCATTTTGATGGCGGGTGATGAAACCAACGTCCCTAAAAAATAAATAGGGAATAAAGGATCACGGAAATTCGGTGATCGTAGGACAAGTTAAGAGACCACAAGGAGGATGAAAGAGGACTGGGATTTTTTTCGAAGAACAAGGAAAGGATAAATGCAACTAGTTTTAGATAAATGTCTCCCTCAACCTACTGAAAAATACGAGGGAGAAAGAGAGAGAGAAAATTTTAAAAATAATAAAAAAATACTAGTGAAAAATGTTGATATGATTGTCCAGATGTAGACATGGTAATGGACATGATAATAAAAAAGTGATAAATGATGAAAAAGTACAATAAAGTATAAAGAAGAGAAAAATGGTTTAAAAAGTGAAGAATGAAAGAAAATAAAAACGTGGAACCCATTGAAAAAGTATGTCTCTCATGGGACCCATTGAAAATCTCCACCCCAGCCCGGTACTCTAAACCAATTAACATCTCACACATAAATTCAAGAGCCTCAAAAATAAAACCCGACAACCTTCGTGTAAGTTCATTATAGTAAATTAAGAGTACAATATTAAGGCACTCATGCTGTGCTTAAATTTTTTCAGAGGCTATGAATTTAAAATAAATAAATATTTCACTTCCATAAAACTAGAGATTACAATTTAAACTGATTTGATCGAAAACCTATAGCCCCTATCTGAAAGGGGTAAATTTCTTTTGGTCCACAGGTTGGCGAGTCGGGTCAGGGTCGAGCCGAATTGCCCTATCTATATAAATTTAAAAAATTTAAAATAAATAAAAAATATGGAAAAAAGGGGAAAACAAAAAAAAAATATTAAGAAAATCTAAATAGGCCAATAAACGAGTCAAAATCCTAACCCCATCAAAACCCGACCCATTCTCAGATCAGCCCAAATGACCATGAATTGGGGGATGAGCCCGAATGTGTCTTGTGAGTTGTGAGTTGTGACTTATGAGCACGAGCGGGAAGAAAATTCTGTAATGCAAATTCCTATTTCCAGAGTAATATGAAGACAACACTTATATATACTAGATGAATAGATTTAACTGGTTCTATCTAATTTAAAGGAAAATTTTCAAAAACTTCTTGAAAGTTTTGTCAAAAAACTTCTCACCCATATGGATGCACACCACGTGTATTTCAAATTCACATAGCATGTATCTATACACACCACATAGGTGGGAAGTTTTATAACAAAACTTTCAAAAAATTTTTGAAAAGGACTCCTTCTGCAAAATCAATTCTTCCTCAACCTCAGCTCAACAACACATTTATCTATTAAAATAATTTTATATGTAAATTTGTAATTTCTCCTTTTCAACCACACATTCTCCAAAAAAATCATTTTCACAAAATCAATTCACAAAAATCTAAATCAAGCACACTTAATAAGAAAAATAGGGTGGTGTGTGAAAAGGAAAAAGTACTAGAAAAAGAAAGAAAAAAAAAATGCATTACAAAAGTTTCCATCCTTGCAACAGAAATTGTTATCACCATATAAAATTTTTCCCAAGATAAGCAAAACCAAGTCCCTTGCTGGATCAAATACATTTTCTGCACCACAGAAAAATGTTAAATATGCTAAGCTAGAGAGATATTCAAAGTAGTGTCTCCCAAGTATTCTCACCAGTGTAAATTTCTATAAGAGGGAACCAATAAATCATTTTCTTTTCGCCGTTGGGGGTAGTTTCTCAGAAGGCCCACACGGAAGCTTTTGCCCAGATTCTCGTTCAATTCTACTCTTCAGCTCTCTTAGTATTTTAATTTGACCAAGCTTTTCAGGGGAGAGTTTGTCCCAATAGATACCTTTAGACAACAACAGAAACGTGATTATATCTGAAATCATAACCAAAGGAAAAGCCAAAACAGGATGCATCTTCAGAGACTGAGTCAGCATCATGGTCACTTAACTTTTCTTGGACAGTGATAACAGTTAACAAGCAAAGGAGACAAGAAACATAAGAGAGCATCAACTTGATGCCCGGTATGAAATTCAATCGCCCGTACGACATCAACAAGAGTGACAAATAAAGAAATGATTTAACTATTATTTAGCAACTAGACATTTATGGATAGACTGACTAAGATAATATGTTGCTTGGGCTCCTCAATTTAAGAAGTATCCGGATATGCAATAAGGGTATGACAGCCTTACTTTTTGCTTGATATCAAAAGAATCTCAATATAATTCAAGTTAAAAGATCCTCTTTACCCTCAAAAATGCATTAAAATTATCAATACATCAATCTCAAAGTAATTTTAACTTTTACAAGACATTCATGTACTTCCTCTAAGTATTTGTCTCCTAGATATGCATTCCTACTTGAGACTAGTACTCAAGTCCAAGCAACATAGGAAAATATACCATGAAACACTGCTTAGTTGGAATATAAATATGAGAGATAATTATATGAAATCAATCACATATCTAATCAATATGGTATGATTTCCTCACAGGTCACAGCACCTCTACGATGTGTGAGCACTTTTGCTCTACCCTAAACAGCAAGGAAAGCAAGTGAACATAAAAGTCAAACAGATTCAAACACGATTATAAAAACATCAAGATGTCCACTTCCCACATCTTCCTAGCTGTCCTGAGCACTTCCGTAAAATTATATCGACCACATGATAATATATGGAGTTATAGCATTGGATGTGTGCCAGGAAAACACATTGGGAACGGGAATTTTCTCGTCTATGAGCAGAAACGAGATATCCATTTAACTTTCAAAAGTTATAACCCAAATATTGAGATAAAAAATTTAGAACTATGCAAATATGCATTGCATAGAGAGACTTTTTATAAAATGATAGCATGACTAGAATATATGCTGAACCGGCCAGTTTTAACCTCATTAATATGATTTCTGAATCACAGCAAGACTGGCATTTCTAAGGATTGCAATATAACAATGGGAAAAAAACCGAATGATTGAATACTTTCCATAACAGCAACTACTATTATCTAATCAATCAATGTTCTCATAACCATAGGTTTCCAATCCCCTTATAATCTCATGTCGAAGAAATATAGGGCAGACTGCACAAATAAGAAAGATGTGCTTTGACTTTTGATAGTGTAATGCATAACTGTGGTGGTAAGGGGGAATTTGTTTTGTGTTGTTTTGGGTTTTTGGGGAGCGCTCCATGAGTAAGGGCCCTTTCTGCATTCCTGTAGATGCCTTCAAATTCATTAAGTTCACATGGAATGTGACACTGTGAAATTTGAGAACTAACAACGAGAAACTAGGAGTTGCAACCTAATAGGCTAGTACTGACCTTGAGGCTTTGGAATAGCTGTATTGGTGAAGATGACTTGAGTTGGAGTACATATGATGTCAACAGGGACATCATGTACTAGCAGTTTCTCAACGGGAAGGTCATCTAACAGTTGTCTGTCATGCACTGCAAAATAATGAAATTGACTTGATGCATCATGCACAAATGGTAGAACAAAATATACTTAGTGTTCAAAAGGATACAACTTGGATAATATCAGTAATTTCATACCAAGCAGTGTTACAAGATCTGTTTACAGATTCTTTATAGTCTCAAGCGGCAGACATAGAACTAACCTGTCTCCGTACTGACTCATGAGACAGATGATTATTCTCACAATTCAATAGGTCACAGTGCTATATAGTTCTAGTTTCCCACTAATACATGTATCAAATATTATTCCAGTTAGAATCCTGGACTCTAAATTTCCAGTGTTATGCTAATGTCTACAGTACAAATTGATATTCTTCAACTTGTAGCTTTGCCACTGTGGTAGGTCAATTAGGAAATATAGGTTTGATTGATGATACTGCACTGCTTCATAGCCTTTGGGGTAGATAAAATATCAGGGTTCAAGGGACTTCAATCCAGCGCCATGGCTTTCCCATCACTCAATTTAGGAATATGGTTAAACAAATGAAATTTAGATTTTAAGCTCATATAGCTGAATTTTTCGAGGAAAAGGAAATGGGCAGGAGCTCATTGCAAAGGTCAAAGAAACCTTACCAGATGTGACAACTAATGTTGAGTCATCAATTGAACCCATATACCGCAACATGCCATATTCAAGTTCCGCAAATCCCTACACCATGAATTTTGGTAGTAAGTGTGAGAAATCAACTTTTTCAGAACTGAAATTCCAAAATCTAAAACCGTACACCATGACACAGAGATAAAGCTCGTTAAAATCTTTTACCGCATAAAAAGAAGTTTTTTACTACTGCAGGTTATTCCATCAAAAGAACCATAATCAATTAATGAGATTGTATAGTTTATAGGCACTTCTTTAACCCAGCATTGAGAAATTAAGAGACTTCATTTTAAATAATTTTTAGAAAAAGAAACTCTTCAAAACCAGAATAAACACATTTCTCATCTCATGCTCCATGCCAAAACCAGCTGTAAAGGAAGGAGATGGAATACCTCACCCTTGCCAAGTCTTGCCCCTGTCTTTGGGTCAACTGCAACTGAACCAATGACTATCAGATCCACTTTAATCTTCCCATCTAACCCAATTGGCCTGCCATATTTGGCTACTCCCACAGAAGTGCATGCCTCCTTTATGGTGCTGGAATTTAACATAGAAGATTCAACTACAGAGAAAAATCCAGTCCTAAGGCGGGGCTGTGGAGTTAATAGCTTCTTACCATCTGCATGCACATAGATAAGTCAAAAGTTTAAGCAAAACTGTCAGTGACCATCAAAACACATGACTTCTTCCACAAGGGTGCATGCCATCACATTCTTTGCATTTTTCTTATCTGCCTTTCCAATATCAAGATTAGGTTTCTTCTTTTTATTTAGAAATACATATAAATTAGCATTTCTGTATCGAGTTATTTATGTTCATAACATAACTATGTTTTTAAATGAAATGAACTCTTAAAGCACTTGACTCAAGGTTTACAAACAAATTATTCTATTCTATATTTCCAACTGATACACAGTTTAGGAGTTCAATGATCATCAGATAAATATTGATTTACTCCTTTTTTTTAGCACAAGAACTTGATCGTATCACATATACTTAAATTGATAATTGCTAATATAGTCATTGTAGACGTGTGCTCTTCCGATCTTGAAAACCCCAGGACAACAATTGTAAGGTATCGACAAAGCTAACAATTTCAACACCTTTTGTTATCATATTGTTTTAGATTGCTTATATTTTAATTAATTCATGCTTCCACTCAAGTGCACACCTAGCTAAAAGCTCATCTAGTTGAAGGATGGAAAATGAAAATTAACTTAATAATTGTCAAAGAAGATGAACATGCAGCTTCTATCCAAAAGTAGATTATGTTTTGAAATAGAAGGCAATGACTAAAACTATTACATTGAGATGCATGATTAAGCCAAGAATACTAAAACAGTGTAGGTCCAATTTTTCTATATAAAGGAAAGGTCATAATTCATAATACAGACTTCCAGGGAGGCTCCATTTCAACCATAGCATGAATCATTTATTACCATTTACTCATAGGTAAACAAAACCTGATTTATCACATTTTACCAGATGTTTTGTCTAGACTAGACATCTACTGGTAACTTATAAATAAATAGATATTTATATTTGAACAGTGTCAGACATAGTGAATTTACTTAGAACGTGTTATGTAAGATTTGGTTGTTTTATCTGTAAGATTTTTTGCCGCAGGGCATGGTAACTCTCAATATTATACAATAAACACTGTCTAAATTACGACCTTAGCAAACATGGTATCAATAATTCAATATGATAGAGATGTTACAGTTATTTTGAAAGTGAGTAGCTTTTTCCCCAAAAATAAGAAACGAAAAATAGTAAACTATTCAAATACAAGTAGAAACAGAAAGTTAAAGCTCTTACATTATTTAAGTTTAGCATAGCATGCTCTAAGTTGACTACCTAAAAACATTCATCTGTTCTTTCAACAAGGATTAAACTATTAAACTACTTAAATAAAATGAGACACACAATGATGATACATTCAGTGTTCATTGTCTTAAAAGCGACTTGACAGGTAGGAAAATAGAATCCTGTCAATTGTATACCGTATGAACATTTGTATGTGTAGCATGACTATTAAATATAATGGAACACACATTGGATGACTCAAAGGATTAAGCTACTCAAACATAATCTGGACACACATTGGATGACTCAAAGGATTAAGCTACTTAAACATAATCTGGACACACAGTGGAGGCCATAGGATTAGGAGGTGGCACAAGCGATATTCGAATATACGTCCAATCTAGCCATTAGTTCCAAATGAAAAAATTGAAGAACTCCCGCTTGTAAAATTTCCATCAGCGCGATAAGGAAAACTGACCTTTAATCGTAAGGAACCTCACTCGCTTCTGTGGCGTATCTGGATTTACTTTCACACATTTTGCCTTCTTGAAGTCCTCCAGTTCACGCAACTGTCAAGCCCCATTTGCCCACAAACAAAGCACGATCACCAATAGGTCCAATATAGCAAACGATATGAATAAATTTCAGGAAACGAAATGTAAATTACTCTATTTGCAGCAAGCTCAGCTCCAACAAAGTTGGGTATTCTGTGATGAACGGGTCGAGGGAACTGGGCAATATTCAGCGTCTCCATTAAGTCCCAAACCCGTTTACGAATAACCCATTTCCATGCCTTAGGGTCGTCCTCAATCTGAACCTCTTTTGAAGATTTCTTGGCCATGGAATTGCGCGCTTCGGCGTCCTGCCTCAGCCGCTCCGCCTCGTAAGCTTTCTCGTCGAATACAGAGTCGTTTTGGCCTCGGCCTGTGGTGTAATTTTTGGTACTACGGACCACGAGCTTGAATCGCGGAAATTGAGAATTTTCGACTGTCGTAACAGTAGGGAATTTGAGGAGTTGTGGGCGAATTTGGATGTAAAGGGAAGTGCACATGAAATTTTGAGTGGTTGAGCATCCATGAATCGAAGGAGTCGCGTGCATTTGAGAGCTCAATGTTTTGAATGGAGTTTACTTTATCCAGTGGCTCTCCTGTGTGCCATCTGACCTTTTCCGAGTTAAATATTTCAATACTCATTAAACCTTCTGGTCTACATTCACACGTTGAATTTCAAAATGTTGTAATTTACTAGTTATATAATCTCCTGTCACATGCGACATATGTGGCATGTTATATGTATGTCTGGAAAAATTTCTAATACTCTAAAAGCATTAAACATTCGGTACCTTGACGAATCAAAAACTTTCATACAGGATTCAAAGTACCACATGTAGATTTTTAATTAGTCAGGACTATTGAGTTCGATACTCTTGAAGTACCAGAATATATTCCCTATTTGATAAGCCACATAAGTGTTTGACAGTAGATCATTTTCACGTAATATATTCCATCCACATAATGTTTGCTTGGAATGCTGACATAGCTAACGGAAAATGTGTGTGTGAGCGCAAGCAATACCGGTTAACTATGCCATCTAATATACCATACCTGTGATCAAACCAACCTAAAAACATGCCCGTTGACCATCTTCTTGACCCGAAATACATGGTTTCTTCACTGTTTGGGTTCCGGCATCAAATCAAGATGTAAATTCTTACGTAGCAGAATTTAAATGCATATAGAAGATAAGAAGGTGAAATTGCATATATCTGATTGGCAGAAATCCCGACCCGCTTTGGATTTGAACACCTGATTCTTTGCCCCCAAAATCAGTTGTCTTTTGATTTCTAACCTCTCCATCTCTGGCACTCATGCCCATTCAGGAACTGATGATTTATACCGATTTTACTTAGTTGGCAAAAAATTAACGGCAATGTTTGCCACATACACAATTCGTTTGCTAAATCACCGATTCCGTCCAAGGGATTCGACGGTTGGTCAATAAATGAGTAACGGAATAAACTTTGTAAACTTTAATGGGTAATCAACAATATTTTAAAGTTGAGTGAGTATGTAAAGACATGTGGTTAAGTTTGATAAGCGTTGAACTATTTAACTCATCCTTTACCACATACCAAATAAATAAAAAAATAAAAGATCTAACGTACTTCTGTCATGACCAAATGACTACTTTGCACAGTGGATCCAATAGTAAGATTGGAACATTGGAGGGAGGAAGGAAGAATGCTCTTAATGGAAGAGGAGGAAAAGGGAGAAGAGGGTGAGGACAACCACTTTATACATTGTTGTGTCGGAGAAAAGTCCCCTTACATACGTCGACAGTGACGGTGGTGGTGGTGGTTGGTTGTGGCTGTGGCTGTGGTGGTGTTCATGATGATGTTAACAATGTCTCTATCTCGTTTATTTAGTTCACATTTTATTTTCTCTATCTCATTTATTTAGTCCATGTTTCATTTTTAGTTTGTTACATTTAAGGGATACTTAGCAATGTATATATAGTTGGATTACATTTTTTGCAATGTCTGCCTGGACATTTAGAAATTTTTGTGGGATTAATAATCAGTATTAATAGGCCGTTATTTCCATTCATTATACGGAAGAAATTGTCACGTATAGACAAGAGTGTCATTGAAAAATATTCAAAATATAGGATACTTCCAAATATATGGTTGGATGTGAACATTTTTTACAATGGAGATTTGAAAAATTATTCAATAGCCAATTATTTCCTTTTATTATATGGAGGAAAGTTTGCATGAATTTTATTGGGTGGTTAAATTTCTGCTTACAGGCAAATTTTACTACATTGATAATTTGTTGTCTTACGGAGTCTACACAATTTATAATTGGAATAAGCTACTTGTACATGATATATATATATGTATGTGTATGTATATACACACACATACAAAGAGCCGTCAGCAGGCTAGTTATTCGAAAGCAGCTGATGCAGGCTTCGGGGGCTCGATCAGGAAAATGTCAAGAAGTTGATCGACCGTAGTGAACTTGAGGTCGGAGTACAATGTTGAAGCTTCAATTTCATCCTCTCCAAGATCAAAGTTAGTTGTAACCCCCTTTATAAACACACTATGAAGGATGGAGACTGGTATATTGCTTGGCTCAGGTAAAGCTGCCAAAGTATATAAACACAAACAATTATTATTTATTAACAATCAATAGATAACTAATGATTCAAACTCCACCTCTGGTTTCATAAAAGAGCCAGACATTCTACATGAGTGGACTAGAAAGAGAACTCAACTAGAGGTAGCCATTTGATCAGTTTTTGTAGGCTGTCTGTCTGGCTCGTTATCGAGCCAGAAGTGGTCTCCAGCTCATTTTAAGTATATTACTGGACGAAATTACTCCACGATCAACCCTATAATATAACAATATATTTGAAGGTCTAGAGTAGAATGACCTACACTTGGAAAGGTTAACAATTTCTTCCTCAGGGATATGAATTTTCTTGAAAGTCCGGCCGGTTTTCTTCTCCCATAGAGCAATCAACTCAAGCTGAGATATAACATTGGTTGAAGGCCGATATATAACAACTCGATTGCATGCTCTTGTATCAGTTGCCACTTTAACAGTATAAATTCCTATACCTTCTTCATAATTCAACACCGCTGGGGAAAAAGTGCCAAAAATGGGTGAAATTCTCCAATGATAATGTGTTATGAGGATAAGAGATTTTTTTTTTTTTTTTTTTGGAGATTATTACCTTTCGTGTTGCCGTTGCCGTATACGGTTATTTCATCCGTTTGCTCATATGGACGTAGCAAGTAGTTCGTAAGATATGCACCATAGCAATTTGCAGAGACATAAGTGTAAGGGATATTTGCTGCTTCAATGGCCCTTCTGATTTTCTTCTTCTTGTCAAGGAACGCTTGGAATGGGGGCAGCACACTGATTCTGTCCTCTTCACACCCAAAATCCGATGGGAGAAACCTCTGTAACGATAAACTTAAGTCATATTCTCGAGCAATGATCAAATAAGCAACTGCATACATAACACTAAGTTTGTGGTCAGCGGTGGATTTAGGGAGTAGCCCCAATGTGCTAGGGCTACCCCATTTGGCCCAAATTCCATTTTCTTTCCCTTTATAAATATTTGAGAAAAAAAATTATATACAAATTTGAATTAATCTACATTTTGGGTGCACCCTAATGTCGAATGATGGCTTCGGCCATTGTGGCGTGTAATAAATTACATCTTAGTCACATGCACCAAGTTATGATTAACGCACTTGAAATAAAGTGTTCCAATTTTGTTTTTGAGTAAATTATAATGATTAAAGCGGACACAACGTAAAAGAGTTCTTGTCATTTCTCAAATACTCATGTGAGTCGATGTGTTTTTTATCTAGAATAATATCTTTTACCTAGACTGGATATTGATCTTCAATCCAGTTTGCATTTTCTTATTGAACACTGAATAGATGAATGCCTCCTGAATATTTATGAATATCTACATACCACCTCATGTTAGCTTATATCAAAGAGACCAATCTCTAATATAGATAAATAACATTACTCTCTCTCTCTCTCTCATAGTTGACTTGGGAATGTTTACCTTTATGCCACCAGCAACCTTAATAGCCTCAATAATTTTGAGTTGGTCAAGAACTTGAGGATAAGCCACTACAGAGATCACCACGTTGACTTCCTTAAGCGCCGCGACGAGCTTTTCGTGATCCTCTAGCCGTCCCTAGAAGATCACACGCACAATTATCACCGTCAATACTTTAAAGCATATACCCATATTCATGCTAATATTGTACAAAACTCAACAACACTTGAAGAAGTTCACAAGTTGTTACTTACTTTGAGAATAACAGCACCCATCGACTCAAACTCGCTAAGCAACTCCGTCTTGGAAGAGTTCGGCCTCGAATAAACATAAGTGGGATGGCCTAATTTGATGCTGGCCTTCACCATGTAGCTGCCAATGTATCCACTTCCTCCAATTATGAGAATTTTGCTCATATTTCTTGCCATTTTGCTTCTTTCCTTTGTATTTAATTTGCTTTTGCAGTTTCATTTATATATACCAATGCATTCAATTTCAGACAGCTATAAAATGTGCGCAAAATTGTGTGGTGTAGGTGAAGAAATTGAGATGAGCACACTAATAATGACCACATATGAGTACTGGTAAACTTTGATTGAATTTTTCTCTTAGGTATAAATTTAAAAATCCTACTAGGGTCTACCGGCAAGTAATGCTATATGTAAAAACGTAAAAAAGTTATACAATTGTACTGTTAATTGGCTAGACTCTGTAAACTTGTCTATTACATTACTTTTTGATCAATGATTCTCACATGGGTCATATGTGTGTTTATAGAGTAAAGGTGTTTGTACATTTTTTGTTGTACCAGTAACATTTTCTTTATATGACGTGAAGGAGTTTTGACAGCCTTTTTTTGTCGACTGCCGATAAAATTGACACAAGCCTTTACAGCTAGCGCACTTTATTTGAAGGCTGCCATAGAGGAAGAAAGGAAGGGTAACATTAGAACTTGTCAAGTTTTGAATTCAATTTCGTACTAATTAAAACTTGCAATGGCTGGAAAATTTTAATATATCCTATAAAAGAATGCTTTCGAAGTAATTTTAAGAACCAAAATAACAACTATAAGTCAACAATAAGTTAGTTAAAATAAGAAAAAGAAAACTTATTATAATAAATAATTAATAGTTAAGTTTTTTGGTCAAAATAATTCAAAACCAATTCCGACGGCAAAATTTGAATCCTCAAACTTGATCTCAATACCACGTTCAAGGGGGAAAAAACTTTGATATATCAATAATGAACAAGTTTTCTTCATTTTGATATTAAAGATGTACAATAAGATCCTAGGATAATTTTTAAGAATTTTCAATTTTTTTTGCTTTTGCAAAAATTTCAGATAGACCATGATCACCTGTATATTACATATAAATATAATATAATATGAAGTTGAATCTTAGGTGTTTGATTATCTTAATGAAAACACATTATAATTTCACCTATCACTTATTTGACCACTGATTTGACAACTACTCATTTATAACCACAAATTTCAAACTTTAATTAAATCTGCACCACTCATTTCACCTCATTATAATTTCTCATTATAAATTATTTTAAATAAAGAGATTCAAACAGTTATGGATACACATACTACCTCTATCCTAAAAAGATGGACTTATGTCTCTTTTTGCATAGATTAAAAAAAGTTCATTTAATAGTATTGGAAAAATAAATTTTAATATTATTTCTTTATTGTATCCTTTTATTTATTAATTATTCAATTTTACTAATTCTATTTTCGTGATAACTATACATATTAAATAGGTCATACAAGAGAACGAATATTTCAATTACTTTTTAAAAAGGAAATTTGACCATATTTTAGAACAGGTGAAAAAAGAAAACTAAACCATCTTTTGAGACGGAGGTACCATTAACTCTTGATAGTTTGAACTCTAAGATTAGCCTAACCCTCTTTAACATTTTCCAAACGTTGTTTAAGATTAGCCAATCATAAATGACTTTTTTTTTTAATATAATTTTGCATTAGGCAGGGGCGGCCGAGCCAAGGGGTGCATATATACACGTGCATACTCACTTTTCCCAGAATTTTTTTATTTTTCCATTCATTTTAGCAAAGGTTGGAATTTCAGACGACTGCCATTGTCGGTGCGCACTGGTTTAAATGAAGAAAAGGGAGGGAGGCAAGACTCAACTGATATCACATATTCCAATAAACCTCTTTTTTTCTCTCCTTAGCAGTTAGAACGTCAATGAATTTCACACTAAACGTCACGTCTTTCTCCCCGCTTTCCTGATTTCTCCTCCTTATTCTTTTTGTATTCCTTATATATTTCTTGTATTTCTTTTCTATTTCTCTCATTGTTTCTTTATTTTTTATTAATTTTTTAAACTTCTTTTGATATCCAAAGAATCTCAATATAATTCGAGTAAAAAGATCCTCTTTTACCCTAAACAATGCATTAAAATTATCAACATATCAATTTCATACAACTTTTACAGGACATTCATGTACATCCTCTAAACTTTGGACCACTTTAGCGCCGTCCTAGCATCTTAGATTACAGGGAAAAAGTACGTCTCTTAGATATGCATTCCAAATTGAGACTAGTACACAAGTCCAAGCAACATAGGAAAATATACCATGAAATCCTTAAAACCCATTACGATTATAAATCACAGATCTAATCAATAAGGTATGATTCCTCACAGGTCACACAACCTCTACAATGTATGAGCACTCTTCCTGTACTCTAAACCGCAACTAAAGCAAGTGAATACAAAAGTCAAACAGGTTCGAACATGATTAAAAATATATCAATATGTCCGCTTCCCACATCTTCCAAGCTGTCCTGGGCACTTCTGTAAAATTATATTAAACACATGATAATATATGGAGTTATTGCATTGGATGTGTATCAGGAAAACACATAACGGAATGGGAATTTTCTCGTCTATGAGCCAAAATGAAATATCTCTTTTAACTTTTAAAACGTTATAACCCAAATATTAAGATAAAAAAAAATTAGCAATATGCAAATCGGCATTGCATAGAGAAACTTTGCATAAAATGATAGCATGACTAGCATATGGGCTGAATTAGCCAGTTTTAACCACATTAATATGATTTCTGAATCACAGCAAGACTGGCATTTCTAAGGATTGCAATATAACAATGGGAAAAAAAAATCCGAATGATTGAAGACTTTCCATAAGAGCAACTACTATTATGTAATCAATGTACTCGTAACCATAGGTTTCCAATCCCTTTATAATCTCATGTCGAAGAAATATAGGTCAGACTGTACAAATAAAAAACATGTGCTTTCACTTTTGATAGTGTAATGCATAACTGTGGTGGTAAGGGGGAATTTGTTTTGTGTTCTTTTTATTTTATTTTATTTTTTATTTTTTATTTTTTTTTGTCTTTTTTGGTGGTTGGGGGGCCCATGAGTAAGGGCCCTTTCTATGTTCCCTGAGCATCTCTAATGCCCATTTTATGGATCTACTCCATTGGAAGAAAGAGAGTGACTCAAAAAAATTCACGGGTCCCGTAATTTTATCTATTTTCATCTTCTTTGTCACTTTTCTCTCATTTACACCATTTTTTCACACTTTTCCTCCCTCGAGTCCCGTGTAAGGTCCACAAATAGACCACCTTCACCCAATCTACTACTATTTTATCATTATTTTTGAATTTATCTCCATCTCTATCCTCTTTTCCATTTTTCCCCTTTTTTTCTCTACACCTCTTTCTATTCCTATTTACTTAAAATAATCATCTTCTCTCTATCTCTTTCCTCCACATCACTTCTACAATGCACTCTCCCATTGAAGATGCTTCATGCCTTCAAATTCATTAAGTTCACATGGAATGCGATGCTGAAATTTGAGAACAAACAACGAGAAACTAAGAGTTGCAACCTAGTAGGCTAGTACCGACTTTGAGGCTTTGGAATAATTGTATTGGTGAAGATGACTTGAGTCGGAGTACATATGACGTCAACAGGGACATCATGTACTAGCAATTTCTCAATGGGAATGTCATCTACCAGTTGTTTGTCATACACTGCAAAATAATGAAATTGACTTGCTGCATCATGCACTAACAGTAGAACAAAATATACTTAGTGTTCAAAGGGATACAACTTGGATAATATATCAGTAATTTCATATCAAGCTGTGTTACAAGATCTGTTTACAGATTCTTTATAGTGTCAAGGGACAGACATAGAACTAACCTGTTTCCATACTGACTCATGAGAAGAATGATTATTCTCACTATTCAACAGACCACAGTGCTACGTAGTTCTAGTTTCCCACTAATACACGTGCCAAATATTATTCCTGTTAGAATCCTGGACTCTAGATTTCCAGTGTTATGCTAATGTCTACACAACAAATTGATATTGTTCAACTTGTAGCTTTGCCACTGTGTTAGGTCAATTAGGAAATAACTGTTTGATTGATGATGCTACACCGCTTCCTAGCCTTTGGGGTAAACAAAATATCAGGGTTCAAGGGACTTCACGCCAGAGTCATGGCTTTCCCATTACTCAATATTAGGAATATGGTTAAACAAATGAAATTTAGATTTGAAGTTCATAAAGCTGAATTTTTCCACGAAGAGGAAACATGATTGTAAAGGTCAAAGAAACCTTACCAGATGTGACAACTAATGTTGAGTCGTCAATTGAACCCATATACCGCAGCATGCCATATTCAAGTTCTGCAAATCCCTACACACCATGAATTTTGGTAGTAAGTGTGAGAAATCAACTTTTTTAAAACTGAAATTCCAAACTCTAAAACCATACGCCATGACACAGAGATAAAGCTCGTTAAAATATGTTACTACATAAAAAGAAGTTTTTTACTACTGCAAGTTATTCCATCAAAAGAACCGTAATCAATTAATGAGACTGTATAGTTTATGGGCACTTCTTTACCCCAGCATTGAGAAATTAAGAGACTTCTAATTTTTAGAAAAAGAATCTCTTCAAAACCAGAATAAACACATTTCTCATCTCAACACATTTCTCATCTCATGCTCCATATCAAAACCAGCTATAAAGGAGGGAGAAGGCATACCTCACCCGTGCCAAGTCCTGCCCAGTCTTTGGGTCAACCGCAACTGAACCAATGACTATTAAATCCACTTTAATAATCTCATCTAACCCACTTGGCCTGCCATATTTAGCTACTCCCGCAGAAGTGGATGCCTCCTTTATGGTGCTGGAATTTAACATAGAAGATTCAACTACAGAGAAAAATCCAGTCCTAAGGCGGGGCTGTGGAGTTAATAGCTTCTTACCATCTGCATGCACATAGATAAGTCAAAAGTTTAAGCAAAACTGTCAGTGACCCTCAAAACACACGACTTCTTCCACAAGGGTGCATGCCATCACATTCTTTGCACTTTTCTTGTCTCCCTTTGCAATATCAAAATTAGTTTTCTTTTGTTGATTTAGAAATATAGCATTTCTGTATCGAGTTATTTATGTTCATAACATAACTATATTTTTAAATGACATGAACTCTTAAAGCACTTGATTCAAGGTGTACATACAAATTTATACCATTCTATATTTCCAACTGATGCAGAATAAGAAGTTCAATGATCATCAGATAAATATTGATTTACTCGTTTTTTTTTAGGGCAAGAACTTGATCACATCACATATATTGATAATTGCTAATATAGTCATTGTATAGTGTTTTCGAAATATAAAAAGCCCAGGAAAATAATTGTAAGGTGTCAAAAGAGCTAACAATTTTGTTAGCTTTTTTGTTATTATATTGTTTTAGATTGCTTATATTTTAATTAATATATGCTTCCACTCAAGTGCACACGTAGCTAAATGCTTGTGTAGTTGAAGGGTGGAAAATGAAAATTAACTTAATAATTGTCAAAGAAGATGAACATGAAGCTTCTATCCGAAAGCAGATTATGTTTTGAAATAGCAGTCAATGACTAAAAATATTACATTCAGGTGCATGCTTAAGCCAAGATCGATCGTAATACTGAAACAGTGTAGGTCCAATTTTTCTACTTAAAGGAAAGGTCATAATTCATAATACAAATTTCCGAGGCGGCTCTATTTCAACCATAACATGAATTATTTATTACCGTTTACTTATAGGTAAACAAAACCCGATCATCACATTTTACCAGAAGTTTTTGTCTAGATTAGACATCTACTGGTAACTTATAAATAAATAGATCTTTATATTTGAACAGTGTCATAAATAATGAAGTTATTTAGAACGTGTCATGTAAGATTTGGTTGTTTTATCTGACAGATTTTTGGCCGCAGGGCATGGTTACTGTCAATATTATACAATAAACACAGGCTTAATTATGACCTTCGCAAGATGGTATCAATGTGATAGAAATGTTACAGTTATTTTGAAAGTAAGTAGCTTTTTCCCAAAAAATAAACAATAAACTATTCAAATATAATTAGAAACTGAAAGTTAAAGCTTTTACATTATTTAAGTTTAGCATAGCATGCTCTAAGTTGACTACTTAAAAACATTCATTTGTTCTTTCAACAAGGATTAAACTATAAACTACTTATATAAAATGAGACAAACAATGATGATACATTCAGTGTTCATTGTTTTAAAAGCGACTTGACAGGTAGAAAAATAGAATCCTGTCAATTGTATACCGTATGAACCTTTGTTTGTGTAGCATGACTATTTAAATATAGTGGAACACACATTGGATGACTCAAAGGACTAAGCTACTTAAACATAATCTGGACACACGGTGGATTCCATAGGATTAGTAGGTGGCGCAAGCTATATTCAAATATGAAATATAAGTCGAATTTTTAACCACTAGTTCCAAAAGAAAAAATTGAAGAACTCATGCGTGTAAAATTTCCATCAGCGCGATAAGGAAAACTGACCTTTAATGGTAAGGAACCTCACTTGCTTCTGCGGCGTATCTGGATATACTTTCACACAACTGTCAAGCCCCATTTGCCCACAAACAAAGCACCATCACGAATAAGTCCAATACAGCAAATGATATGAATAAATTTCAGGAAACGAAATCTCAATTACTCTATTTGCAGCAAGTTGAGCTCCAACAAAGTTGGGTATTCTGTGATTAACGGGTCGAGGGAACTGGGCAATATTCAGCCCCTCCATCAAGTTCCAAACCCGTTTACGAATAACCCACTTACGAATAACCCATTTCCATGCCTTAGGGTCGTCCTCAATCTGACCTCTTTTGAAGATTTTTCGGCCATGGAGTTGCGCGCTTCGGTGTTCAGCCTCAGCCGCTCCACCACGTAAGCTTCCTCGTCGGATATAGAGTCGTTCTGGCCACAGCCTGTGGTGTAATTTTTGGTAATACGGATCACGAGCTTGAATCGTCGAAATTGAGAAATTTCGACTGTCGTAATAGTGGGGAATTTGAGTAGTTGTGGGCGAGTTGGGATGTAAAGGGAAATGCACAGGAAATTTCGAGTAGCTGAGCATCCATGAACGATCGAATAGCGTGCATTTGAGAGCTCAATGTTTTGAATAGAGTTCCCGTTATCCAGTGGCTTTCCTTTGTGCCATCTGACTTCTACGACATCCCAAAGTAATTAAAAAATTATTATTAAAAAAAAAAAAATAATAATAATAATAATAATAATAAAACCCTAGCCCCCTTTTATCCCGACTCCTGAACAAAAAATAACAACACATTGTATGGTGAATCTGATGGTAGGATTGGAACATTGAAGGATGGAAAGGAAGAATGCTCCAATGGAAGAAGAATAAAAGCGAGAAAATAAGGGCGAGGACAACCATTTTATATATTTTTGTGTCGGAGAAAAACTTCCAACAACGACAATGATGATTATGATTACTCGTATACGGCTGTGCAGTGAATGCCGGCCATATGATTGAGGTGCAGCAAGAGAAGCAAGGAAGATGGTTGAAATAGAAGAATTGGAAAATAGAGAATGGCTTGAGAACAGACGCACAATTATCTATCATCTTTTTGGGTCAGTAGAGGAGAAAAACCTCCATTCAGTCGGCAATAATATAATAGTAATAATAACCTCTTTATCTCATTTATTTAGTTCACATTTTTTTTTTAGTTTGTCACATTTACATAGCCGTGTTTCGAGTCCGGATCTGCTGTCCCCAAACCCTGTCTCGCTTGCTGTCCGTCCAATAAAAGCCTTACACGTGTTTATTTAATTTACAAGTCAGCATTTTCTTAGTTAATCAAATATTAATTAATTAATTAATTAAACACGTGAGATCGGAAGAGCGGGGACAGCGAGCGAGACGGGATTTGGGGACAGCAGATCTG
>CAVNYN010276644.1:0-10059 GCA_963692815.1 Nyctanthes arbor-tristis
CTTTTCACTATATGATTAAAGTCATTACAAGCATATAGTATTTCGCTCACCTACTCACAACCCCTTAAGTAGTACAAGAAAAATACCTGAGCTTTGCTGCACCTATTTGTCTTCTCTTTGAACAACCCTCAAAGAGTTACAAGAAAAACTCACAAGATACTAAGCTTGCCAATTTTTCTCTCAAAGCCTTTTGTCACTCGTGTACAAAAAGAAGAGAAGAACCATGTATGTATAGCTAATAAAGTCGGTAAAAAAAAAAAAAAAGGCTGAAAGAGACCAAGTTCAACTTGCAAGCAATTTCCACCAACCGCCTTCAACTATGCTGCCATCCTAACTTTTCTTCCAAGCATGTGATTCAAATAAGGAAAACTTAAATTACCATAATTAATCCTTGGATGCCACAATTCTTCCGTATATCAATTTGTATTATTTTGGTAATACATACCCAACATCCTTTTCGTCAATGCAGTAGTACCTAGACAGAATGCACACTTCCTCGAAATTTCTTAAGGAGAGCTTGCCTCTCTCCTCAATCCCTGAACCCCAATCACATACAGTCATGTGACAGTTTTCATTCCGTAAGAGGAGAGGTAAGCTCTCTATAGTCAGACCACACTTTTCTCCTCCGTAGACTTGAAGCGACAGTCTAATTTAAGCACCATTTTATGCAACTACTCCACGCAACATTTCCATCATATTAGACCATTAACTAATAATATATTGAATAAATTAATTATTAGATTATTTAAAGAGTAAATAATAATAAAAATATTAAATAGTTACATAGACGTGTGATTCATATAATTACTGTTAATTAATAATTTAAAAATAATGTGATTTATTAAAAAATTAGATCCTACCATGTAATATGAGTTTGTTAAACTTTTTGTAAATCTTTTTATTCAAATCTCACGTTATGAAAATTAAGGTATATATCCGGCCCAATACATTCATATCGCGATATAGTGTACACGAGTTTATATTTAATGTCATATTCATGTTATAGTGTGCACTACACCCATATATTATTTGTTAAAAAAGTTTAACCTACGAAATAACTTGGTTGAATTGTTAAATAACGTCTCGTCTTTTTGGAAAGATAGGTAAAATTTTCTTGATTAAAAATTTTGTTCTTACCGCTGTTAGGGTTTTATTAAGGGGGTGTCCTCAGCATGGAATTTGATGAAATTTTTAAGCTGTCTGTATTATTATGGAATTCATTGATTTTAATAGAATTTCGAATCCATAAGATTCTATAGAATGCTATACCAAGCATTTCTGTTGATCTTTAACGGAATTTGTAGGATTTGAAGAGGTGTCCCCACGAAATTTGATCAATAGAATTTCATATCATTTCGAAATATTCTCTCAATATATTTCTTTTATTACAAAATCTATGAGATAAATAAATTTGGGTGTACAAGAAAATAATAAAAATACAAACTAAAAGGAAAAAATACAGTGATTCGAATTGTAGTACAATGGATAGATACTGACATTTCAGGTGAGAGGTCATGAGTTCGAACCACACCAGCCTCTCACCCTATGTCCCCTATGTATCCCAAAAAAAAAAAGGAAAAAATACATAATCTGATTTTACCTTTTGTTTAGGTAACATTTTTTTTTTTCTTTTTGCTTTTTTTAAGAGGCCAGGTAACCAATTTTAAAAGCATTTAAAAAATTATTACTTGTATCATGTTATTATTGCTGATTTTTTTTAACGAGATTGTCTCTGAATTTAAATGTTTAGCAATATTTTTCTTTTATCTTATTTTATTTTTACACAAGTTGGATGTGAATTTTTAAAAAAAAAAATTGTATAACTTCCTACTCAATGATTAAAAAAAAAGAAAATAAAAATATTCAAACTATGTCATTAAAAAATAAATTTTAACCTTGTCTTTTTTTAAAATAAAATAAAGGAAAAATCCATTGCTTTTAAAACTAAAATTGACAAAAATAGTAAAATCTCATTATACTTTCTACACGAATATGTTATGAAATTATACTGTAGTTTGTTAATATTGTCATTTTCAGCATTCATTTACTTCGCACATGTTAAATCTATGTGATTGTAAAAAAAAATGTATGGTGAAGAAAAAAAACAAGTTTTTGCTCATTTGGGTTAATTACTAAAACTTATGAAATTATTTTGAATTTTAAAATCGTATTATAATAATATGTCATCTCATTCACTAACAATTTTTTTCATATGGATTGATTATAATTTGATTTTTTAAAAATTAGGACGTAGGAAAAATAAGCGTTATTGTGAGAATATATTATTTTAGATACTGACCATTCATTTTATGTAAATTCGTAAATGTGAATAATTGTTTAAAAATTAGAGTGATAAGAAAAATTGAGTTTTGATAATTTATAATTATAAATTTTTATTAATTTTCTGGCTTTTAACAAAAAAAACTTGAAATCCATGAAAATCTGAGGGTCGGAGGCCATATTTTAGTGGGAATTATGTAAGTATATTTTTAAGCCTAAAATCTATAAAACTCCATCGAAATCCACGAGAATTTATAAGAAATTAAGGACGCTAGAATTTTATAAAACCTATAAAATTTCAAATTAAAGACACCTAACCTTTGTAAAATGTACGGAATTTTAAATTAAAAACACCTCAAAATTTATAGAATTTTAAATTCTATCCAAATTCACGTTGGGCACACCCGAAAATCAATAAGATTCCTCTCGACAAAATGATTTGCATAGCTGACGTGGATTTTGGACTTTTACTTAAACAATATTATATATTTTATTAAAATAAATCGTACCTTGGATTCTAAAATATCGAAGGGCCCCCCTTAAGTTACATCATTTATTGTACACTTGTGAAATGATGCTTCGCTAGTCCATCCAAATTAATCTCAATTTTTAAAACAACACTATTTATTGCTCTATAACAATCAATTTAAACGCTATAAGTGTAAAATTTTATATTAATAGATACTCTTAACCGACCAATTATATTAATAGATACTCTGAACCGACCAATAACAAGTTTTATCCCCTAATTAAAAAGGAACATAATTTCCACATGATTTATTAAGAATTAATTAATTATATTGGTGGTTTATGGGATAGGGACATGTACATATATAAACCAGAAACCTTTTGAGTTTTGATAGTAAGCTTTAAATCCTTAATATATCCATACCATTAAAGAGTGTTAGAAAGAAAAATGTATCAAAATACTATTTTGTCAGATTTAGAAAGGGCATTTCTTCAATCCATACAAGAATTTCTTTTAAGTGATTCTGATGATTTTCCGGTACTCGGAGATTTTCCAGAAACGAGTTTGAGCAGTTCATCACGGATTTCCAGCCCGAATTCGAGCTTTAACGGTACTTCATTTAGTAGAAGAATACTCTGAAGAGACTCATCAAGTGTTTGAGGAGAAATTATTCTCTGAGAATGTGGCTGAAGAGACGGAATTAGTTCCGGTGCCACCTCAGTGGAAGCGCTATAGAGGCGTGAGGCGGCGGCCGTGGGGGGAATTTGCGGCGGAGATAAGGAATCCGTTGAAGAAAGGCTCGAGGACTTGGCTTGGGACATTCGAGACGTCGGAAGATGCGGCATGGGCCTATGATCGAGCGGCTTTCAAGTTGCATGGGCGGAAAGCTCGACTAAATTTCCCCCATCTTATTGGCTCTCATAATGTATCCGAGCCGGTTAAACAGGAGCACTCGGTCGAGCTTACAATATCATTTATGACGTTGACAGAAAATTTAGAAAGAAAGAAGGGGAGAATTAATTGATATTGTATCTAATTAATTTGTCTTGTCATAATAATTTGTAAATATTGGATTCTTGCAAGGATAATTATGCATGCAAGTTGTAAGTATTTTTAAGAAATCAAAGTGCAACTAGTTATCTTGATTATTAATTCTATGTTAAAAAAATTGGCTTGATTAATTAATTTTTAGACACCATATATATGTATATGTTGGAGGCGATCTCTATCATAGCTTGGTCATTATGGAAATTACGTAATGACAAAGTGTGGAATGGTCGGAACAAACTGCCTAGCTTGGTGGTTAATCATTGTCTCAACTATCGCCAAGATTGGCGGGTGGCTAACCAACAAGGGGAGTCCAATAGTAGGGAAAGAGAAAGGGTCACTCATTGGTGTAAACCTCCAATGGGATGGACAAAGTGCAATATAGATGCTTCCTTGTTCAAAGAGGCTGGAATCATTGGCTAGGGTTACGGGTATGATTATTCGGGACGAGAATGGGAATTTCTTGCATTGTCCTACACAACATTTGGAAGCTTGATTTGAGGTGAAAGTAGCAGAAGGATTGGGGCTATGGGAAGGGTTAGCTTTGACTATCCTTGCATCTCTCTAATGTTATCATAGAGTTGAACTCCAAAGTGGTGGTGGATGCAATGGTAAAGCCGGAAGACCAGACTGAGTTTGGGCTAATTATCCAAGACTGCAATGAGATGTTTCAAGGGACTAATGATTAGATCGGAAGTACATCATATTAGTTGGAAAGGCAATGGTGTTGCTTATTCTTTAGCCCGTAGAGCTAGAGATTTTTCCTTCCCTCGTGTCTTGAATTATCCTCCCCCTGGTTGTATTCCCATTTGGAGATTGATCATTTATGCAATGAAAACTACGCTTTCTTTTTCGAAAATAATAATAATAATAATAATAATAATAATAATTGAGTTAATAACAATAAGGTTCTTTACACATCTCTTTACACATCCCTAGTGAACTATTTATGCTTCAAGTAAAAAAAAAAAAAAAAAAATCTCAATGCACGTCACGTGAAACTTGTACGCTGTACAAATTTCAATTAGTTATTTTTAGAAAATCTATTTCTATTTCAAAATAGAAATTAGAATTAAGTTAAAACCTAGCTAGGAAGCATTATACATTCTTGATCCCTTATTTGTTTCGACATTTCCATCGATGAAAATGATAACGTAATCTTGGATGTGGATGACCTGGTCGGCTGCTTCCGTTTCGTCACCTTAACCGGCTCGCACACATTTGAGCCAATAAGATGCAGAAAATTAAGTCGAGCTTTCGCACTATTCAACTCAAAAGCCGCTCGATCATAAGCCAACGCCGCATCTTCCGACGTTTCATAAGCCCCAAGCCAAATTCTCGAGCCTTTCTTGGAAGGATTTCTTATCTCTGCCGCAAACTTCCCGGCCCCACGGTCACCGTCTCACACCTCTATACCGCTTCCACTCCGTCGAGGGAGGCGCAGTTAATTGATCCACCTCTTCATGAGCCACAATATTCTGGACGCATAAATTCTCGTCAAATACTAGAATATCTTCAAGGTTTAGAATCTCTTTAGGGTTTTCTTCCAAATTAAATGAACCACTATTAAAGCTCGAATTTGGGCTGGAAATCAATGGTGTATTGCTCGAATCCCTCTCACAAAAGGACGTATGATCAGTTGCAGGAAAATCATTAGAATCATTTAGAAGATAATCTCGCATGTAATGAATAAATTCCTTGTCCGAATCTGACAAAACGGGATTTTGATCATACATTTTCGAGGAATCCCTTTACAGTAGTACTGATCAAGTGAGATTGGTTGTCACGATTCTGGTTCAGTGTCAACATTTATAGGTTTCTGATATATGAGAGAAAAACAAAGGTTCTTGGTATAGTTATTCCTTGAAGGTCCCTAAATCCAAAAATTATTGCCACAGAGGATCCACGTGGAAAACTATGTTCGATAACAAATATTGTTGGAGTAAAATAAAGGGATACAAAAAGTTTTAGGAAGAATACCTTGAGCTACAATGTTTTGTATCGGTATCACTAATCGTACTAAAAATAATCTCTCGCAATACGTCTATTGTGCTTATCTCGTCGAACGTATACGTGAAAGTAGATCATTAGACAACCTACATATAAGTTGACCAATGATCTCGACTCCTACTACGAGTGTGCCTGGGTGGAAATTAAGACTATTAATTGTACAAATATGACAGAGAAATCATCATCAACGTCACCGTGATTGTCGTCATTATTATTAATAAAACATCCATAAGAAAAAATCTAGTCAACAGAGACCTTTTGGCTTTCCTGAACGGTGGATTTCTTTCATTTTTTACCCACAAATAGGAAGGAAGCGTCACGATGCACTTTTGAGTCGTGGTAGACTCGCCCCCTTTACCTTATTCAAAAAAAGAAAAAAGGTAAGTAAACAGAAATAGGTATAAATGACATCATTGTGGAATATTCTGTACTTGTGAGCTATGAATTTTTTTCCGATGTGGAGTTCTTTTGATTTTATGAATTAGATTCTTTTAAAATCAATTCTTTTCGATTTCTTTGTCAATTCATTTTTAACCACATATTCTTTAAAAAAATATTTTTCACAATTGCTAATATTATTTTTTAAGCACATATTCTCCTTAAAAAAATCACTTTTCACAATCTCAATTCTCAAAGAATTTACTTCATACAGACCTAAGTCTCAAATTTCTGATATAGCTTTTTAAAAAACGGTATATATACATTTGCAAATAGCTTCATAGATCAAGAACGCTATTCGGACAATTCACTCTGCCTACCATGATTCTCCATACAATAGGGGGCGATCATTATTAGACGATAATAACAGTAACAATTTCTTTGTAGAAGCAGTAATGGTGTTGCTCACTGTTTAGCACGAAGGGCTTGAGAATTTACTTCTCCTTGTTTATTGAATAGCCTGCCCCTTGGTTGTATCCGGTGCTTGAAAAGGATTTTTCTAGTAATGAGAATTAAGCATTAATCTTAAAAAAAAAAAACAGTAACAATTTATTTTTACAGACTAATAATTTTGTCGATCCTCCTCAAATCCTCTTGTTTCCCTAAGATTAATGGTATGATATATATGTATATATATTATCTAAAAGAAGACAGCTTGTCGGACAGGATCATATGCAATAATGCACTCAATCATTAAAGTAAATCGCAACATTTTTCTCCCTAAAAAAATTTAAACAATTTTCAGACAATATTAATAAATTGTGACGTGCCAACCACTTCATTCGAAATTAGATAAATAAACTTTCAAATACAAATTTATCATCAAAAGCTTAAACAATACCCGCCTCTATCTAATATCTCTCTCCTCAGTTAGTGCCCCTTGTATTGATATATATATACACACACACACACACACAACCTCCTCCCAAAATGAAAATTTAAATTCGTTTCAAAATATAGTCCAGTTTCCTTTTAAAATATAGTTGAAATATGGTTATACTACGTTCTCTTATCGACGCTCTTCCGATCTGTCATTAAATAACTATTTAATACATTGACAAAAATACCCTTATATTTAATTAAAATACATAGACAAAAAGACACATACACCCCCACCAAGTCACCAAACAAGCAACTCAATAAGAAAGAGTAACATTATCCGTTGAAATATTAGTTTTCATTTATACTCCTATTTAATATGTGTTGTAATTAATAAAATAGTATTATACTCCCTCCGTCCCACAAAGATATTCTTCTTTTATTTTTCACATAGATTAAGAAAACATCATTTAATGTTATTAGAAATGTACAATTTAACATATATTTCCTAATATGCCCTTTGACTTATTTAATATTTCACTTAAGTTGTTCTTTATTGTTGATCACTATGTACAATAAATGATAGTATATTAGAAAACTAAAAAATTTACTTAGGAAAGGGGAATATAATTTGAGACGGATAAAATAGAAAATGAAGAATATCTTTTTAGGACAGATGAAGTATTTAAGACGGCATATTTACTAAATGGAAGGGTGCGTTGGGGAAATGATATTAAATTTTATATTTTCAACAATATTAATTGCATTTTTTAATATTCGTATTTTTTAATATTCGTGAAAATATAAATTGTACTATCTTTGTAGGATGGGCAGTATACAAGATCATCCTAAACATCCACCACATCCCATTTCGTGTCCATTTGTTATCTATCATATTGAAATACTTATATATCACGATGGATTCAAAGCAAATTATCATAAAATTATCGTCATATATAAGTAATTCAATGAGATAGGAATTGTACATAAGATGGCTGGATGTGTAGTATTATCAAAGATATATGACCATGTCCTACCAGAGTTAGGATGATCAAACCGTCCTACGGAAAAAAGGGCTTTTGTTGGAAATTTCCTACGGAACATATTGTAAAAAAGGTTTTACGTTATTATTTTCTTTACCTATTAAACTAAGAAAATTCATACATAAAAATTAAATCGATTAGATCAATGTTTGATTTTTCTATTTTTGTTTATTTATTTATTTATTGAAAAACAATGGTTGACTTTTCCTTTTTTCACTGAAAGGAAGACAAGGGTTGATTTTTTTATTTTTTATTTTTAACGGGAAGACAATGGTTGGTTTAATTCAGAGATTACAAAATAAAAAAAAATTTAATAGAATTCTTAAATTTTAGGTAAAAAAATAAAAATAGAATCATTAAATTTGGATTAATTAACAGTTGAACCCAGAATTATCAAAACTCTCTGTTTCTTGATATGTGTAACAAGTAAAACAAATTCAATTGTAATGCTAAAAACTAATCAAGTAGTAATTTTGGAAAAGTAATTTCTAGTCCAATCAGTTTTTAAGAGATAACTAATATTGCATGAAACCTTTTAGCACATTCAATTCTTAACATCATATACGAAGATTAATTCGCGGATATATATATATATATATATATAAATTAACAGACATCAATGACGCCCATTTTTTTTTTTTTTTTTTTTTTTAAGTGGAGAAAATCACTCTTACCGTCTTGGGTCGGAGATAGCTAAAATACTAACTGTACTTGTTTCACGACACTCAATGTTCAAGAAAACATGCATCCGAGCCTTCAGCAACAAAACCTAGGAAACAACATACATTCTTGATCTATTATTTCTTTCGATATTTTCCGTTGATGAAAACGATAACATAATCCCCGACGTGGACGACAAGGTCGGTCGCTTCAACATATTAGAGCCAATAATATGCGGAAAATTAAGTCGAGCTTTTTCACTGTGCAACTCGAAAGCTGCTCGATCATAAGCCAATGCCGCATCTTCCGACGTCTCGTAAGTCCCAAGCCAAATTCTCGAGCCTTTCTTGGACGGATTCCTTATCTCCGCCGCAAACTTCCCCCACAGCTGCCGCCTCACGCCTCTATACCGCTTCCACTCCGGTGGCGCAGGAGCAGTTGATTCCCCCTCTTCAGCCACATTTTCGACGAATAAATTCTCATCAAATACTGGAATCTCTTCAGGGTTTTCTTCCAAATTAAATGAACTACTGTTAAAGCTTGAATTCGGCTGGAAATCAGTGGTGCACTGCTGGAACTCGTCTCAGAAAAGTAAGTATGATCAGTTGTAGGAAAATCATCTGAATCATTTAGAAGATAATCTTGTATCGATTGAAGAAATGCCCTGTCTGAATCTGACAATATGGGACTCTGATCATACATTTTTGTCGACTCCTAATTAGTTAATTTTCCCTTACCCTGATGTCTGTTGATCAAGCAATCTTTGGCTAAGGCTAAGCTTTAGGGATTCTGGTTCAGTGAGAAGATTTATAGGGTTTCTGATATACTAGAGAAGTCAATTCTTCATTTATTGTTATTTCCATGAAGGTGCCTAAATCCATTCACGTGAAAAACTATGTTACATAATAAATTGTTTAAGAAAAAAATAAAGGGGGACGTAAATTTAAAAATTTGTCATACTCAAAAGACATATGTATAATATGTTGTTGATAAAACATGAATAGATATTCCTATGTTTTGTCTAAATTATTGGGTAGATATATAAGTAATAGTAATGAAGCATCGGAGCAAGTAGGAAATAAATATACTATTGTTGTTGCACGGTCTTGATCACCTAATATATTGTTAAATGGGAATCAAATGACTTTACAAATTCTAGAAGCTCAGGTGAGCTTTTGGGAGCTGGCTGATAGATTGAATTAAAATGTTCATTGTCGAGCTGAAAAGCTCGCTAGCCAGCTCACCGGCTCTTTGCTCAGCTCAGGCAGCTCACCATGTGAGCACAAAAAGAGA